>CAXKVY010001896.1:0-70000 GCA_964058915.1 Tetropium fuscum | reverse complement strand
GTCCATTAATTTATAATTGCGAAAGGATTTACTTATTTTTTTAAATTAATAAGGCTTATAAGAACATAATTGGTAATCGTATTTTGTCATTTTGATAGTAGATCACGTGGGGTAATAAGGGACGAAGTTTTACATTTCTTGGCTGTCGAATTATCATAGGAACAATTTAAAATATATAAAAACGCATAGTTGCAACAAAAATTGATTGATATATTTACATTATTTTCAAAATGTCCTCCAGTTTTTCAGATTCTAAAAAATATATGGGTTTCCCATATTACCACACATATGAGGTAATATGGGTTATACAGAGTTTTACTTGTAACTACTTAGTAACCTCGATTTTTGCCTCGTTTCCACAGTTTGTATGATATATTATGACACCAAAAATGAAAAAATATATTGCTTGATAGGATATCAAGGTTAATAATAATAATAATAATAATAATATACGGCGAACGATTTTTATAATTGAATACAGATATAAACTTGAAAATAATAAACATCTAAAAAGATAAAAATAAAAATAAATCTCTCTTGTAACAACCAAAACAAATAACAAAATTTAAAAACCAATGACAAAGTCTCACGGAATTATGGTTTTCATTCATTAACTGTCATTTATGTACGGCACGTGATTCTGCTCAAAATATATAGTTGAGTGACATTGCTGAAGACACTATTGAAATATGTATGTCGATATCTACAACACTGTTTCTTCTTTATGGTTATTTTATGTCTTCTCTAAATTATTAATTGAAAAGTGATATTTTGGTACCTAAATGAATACTTTGTTATAATGCATATTTGCCTATCAGGTATCGAATTCAAAATAACAAATACCTACCGTAACTGCTCCTTCGTGAAATTATTTTTGTAATAATGATAATAATGAAGAATGACGGTCAAATTGGTTGCGATTTGCGAAAGCGATTGTGATATGATTCCAAACAGAATTATCGACAGCTGGTGGAAACTGGCCGCATATGCAAATAAATACAGCTAAAATCTTCCGAGCTTTCAATTATTTCCATCCACACTATTTACTCAGCTATATATACGTAGTGTCTGGTATCGCCTTAAAGGTAACAATGCAACTGATTTGAATACGTTAGTGGTCAACTAATCAACTGCCTGCATATTTATATGATAATACTATGATTAACCGCGGCACTGATAGTTTCCGATTAATATTTAATAAACTAGTATGAAATAGACGATGGTAATTTACATAAATCGTGCAACTTATAGGTGCATTGTTTATTTTAAACAAAGCATTTTATATTAGCTAGACATTATTTGATAATAGATTGTTATTAATTAATGAACTAGAACTAGAAGACAATAATTTATTTGTCTTTCGGATATCTGCAAAACATTATGTACAATAATTAATTTTGTTTAAAGTATGCTAAAAATAACTAAGTATATATTTACCTTTATGCCTAAAATATCTTCTTATAAATTCAACAAATATGCGATTTGTATTGAAACAATAAGGTTTTCTTTAAAATATCTAAGATTTGAGATGCCGCAGAGGTATATAATCATAATGATAAATAATCAATAATCTAGCTGCGTTTGTTGTGATCGAAGTCCCTTATAGTTATATATATCGTTAGGCTCATCATATTCGCCTTAGCCTTAGATAGACATACACAGAAACAGATACACAAAAAAATGACACGACTCAAAATTTAGATAGAGTCGTGAGCAAAAAAAGATAGGACATAGGAAGTCTTATAACGTATTTTTGCAAAAGTTGTGTACATCTAACTTTAATTTTTGTCACATTGCTAGTCAGTTGTCAAATATTATTCGAATACATTAGAAAAAAATGTTTTATTTTTCTTGTTTACGACAGTACAATTTTTCTGTTTGTTGTGTAAATCATCCTCACAAAGTCTACATTTCACCAGAAAGAAACGTCACAGCCGTGCATATTCCACTTTGCCGCCCCTCTTTGCCGCATAATTTTCCAAAATAAAAAAAAAAAAATTTATGTTAAGCATAGTTATTGAACAAACTACGTCAAATCAATATGAACAAAATAAAAATAGGAAGATGTAAACAATATTTAAAAACGGTACTTCCAAACAAAAATACTACCTATGTACTAAACAGAATTAATGCTGGCAAAACTTACCAGACGTTCTTGAGCTTCAGCCATTGCTTGATTGATACATGGGTTTTCATCGGGACAAAATTTTTAACTAAATGAAAATTTCTGGAAATGATCTATTAATATCCGAAAGTTTCCAAAAACGCCGGGGAAATGCCGCCATCTTGAATTTTTCGATTTTTGGTCATATATTTTGTATTAACCGTCCTAGCGAGGTCATTCAAGTGTCAAATTAACCGATTTCGACTGCGGAGTTAAGGAAACATATATGTATCAATTAAATGCTATATGGTCGTTCCTATAGCAATTTTATTAAATTTTTTATCGCAAATATAGAAAATAAATTATGGTTTAAAAAACTGAAAAAACATGCTTTAAAGGGAAACCGAACTAAAAAGTAAAAAATAATGTTCTAACTACACTGCTGGCCAATAGGTTGGAATAATTCAAATTTTTAGGGTAAGTTTCGATACATATATCTTCTGAACGATATGGAATATCAAAATACGGATTTCAGGACGTTTTTGGAAATTTCATCGACAAAAACTGGTCTGAATATCAATTTTCCATTATGCTCAAAAAAGGAATATACGGGGGTGTAAACTAAACCCCTAAAAAAATCAAAATTTCATTCTTACCGAGAATTTAGGAAAACCAAAATAGAGTTAAATTTTTTATACCGGGGTAATCTATGGACCAATTCGAAAAAACAAATTTGGCCGATTTTTGATATCTCGCTTATTTTTGAATATACGGCGTTTTTATTGAAATTAGGACAATTTTTTGGAAATGTATCTCTTACTTTTTAAAAACAAAGTAAGTAATGGATTTTTTTCTTATTTTCAAGTAAGCTTACATGCCTCTAGCTGCCTCAGTAGCTAGAATTGACATTTCTTATACAGGGTGCCTGCGAAAACATTTAATAAGCATGTGTCACGAAAAATCTGTATATTTAAATAAACTGTGTGCAGAACCCTGTATGATTAAAATGAACGATAATTTTAAAATTTTAAAACTGTGAAGGGAAACCTTAGAAAAATATCTCGAAACGGTTTTTTATTTTTCTTGATCGGATGAGTATTATCATAATCACCAGCTAATCGTTACTACCGCAAGTTTTTTAAATGTTTTATATAGGGATTTACCGTGTAATTACAACGAAACTGTAAATTATGATAATACTCATCCGATCAAGAAAAATAAAAAACCGTTTCGAGATATTTTTCTAAGGTTTCCCTTCACAGTTTTAAAATTTTAAAATTATCGTTCATTTTAATCATACAGGGTTCTGCACACAGTTTATTTAAATATACAGATTTTTCGTGACACATGCTTATTAAATGTTTTCGCAGGCACCCTGTATAAGAAATGTCAATTCTAGCTACTGAGGCAGCTAGAGGCATGTAAGCTTACTTGAAAATAAGAAAAAAATCCATTACTTACTTTGTTTTTAAAAAGTAAGAGATACATTTCCAAAAAATTGTCCTAATTTCAATAAAAACGCCGTATATTCAAAAATAAGCGAGATATCAAAAATCGGCCAAATTTGTTTTTTCGAATTGGTCCATAGATTACCCCGGTATAAAAAATTTAACTCGATTTTGGTTTTCCTAAATTCTCGGTAAGAATGAAATTTTGATTTTTTTAGGGGTTTAGTTTACACCCCCGTATATTCCTTTTTTGAGCATAATGGAAAATTGATATTCAGACCAGTTTTTGTCGATGAAATTTCCAAAAACGTCCTGAAATCCGTATTTTGATATTCCATATCGTTCAGAAGATATATGTATCGAAACTTACCCTAAAAATTTGAATTATTCCAACCTATTGGCCAGCAGTGTAATTACAATTTTCTAAAAATACGTGGGGGCATTATATCAATGAAATATTTATAACAATAATTGATATCATACACCTAACGCTTTTTTACAAAATCTTAATACTTAAACATAATTTTTTTACTTTTTATTTTGGTTTCCCTTTATAACGTATTTTTTAAATTTTTTTTAAACTATAATTTATTGTTTACTTTTTAGTTTGCTATAGAAGCGTGTTTTTTTGTGGTTTATTAGTTTTTTTAAAGTAAATTTTTTTTAAAGTTTCGAGTTTGTATCTAAATAAGAATGCAGTGTCTTATTTAGATACAAAACTCGAAACTTTAAAAATTCGAGAGCAGGATAAAACAAATAGCTACTAGAACTGCGATCAGAGTTCTACAATGTGGCGAATGCGCCAATGCGAGGAACATTTTTGTATCCTGTTTTTTTATGATCATGGTGGACATTAGGACATTAGGACAAAGTTGTCAAATTATTGTATTGTCATCGGTCCTTGATAAGTGTGATAAGTGTGCAAAGCTTCAATTTAATCGGAGGTTTTGAAGTGGGTGAAAATCTCGTTCAAAGATTCCGTTTCAAGATACATACAAAAACAAACAGGTGAAGCTAATAAAAGCGTGTTAATAGAAAGAGGTTAAATAGCGATCTTGAGTTTCTTCGCTACATATTATCTAAAAAGAAGGTTATTGGTTGAAGTCACTTTGTAGGTAAGCGCAGTTACGCTCGTATCCGGATCGGCAGTTGCAAGAGATTATCCTCAAAATATCCGCCGGAGCAGGATTAGCCATCGTCGCGGGTAAGCGGTTTCCTTTCCAGGCTTAGACATGAAATAATAAAAATTGAAAAAAATTACAGAGGACATTTATACAACGGAGCACGGTGAATTAGCATTAATTTGTCAAAAAGGGACACTATAAATCGGGCTGAATACGATCTGGTGCTAGACTCTGAATAAGTGGATCGGCTGCTGCGGATGACGTTGGTTGAAGACTAACCAAATCAAACTGTGATTTAAACAATTGCTTGGCTACGGTCCGAATGTACCGAATGTCCGAATGTAAAACAGCAACTACAATCCATCGTTTTCCTGTAGCTTCTTAAAAAATCGTGTTTTCCCCTTCCCATAGGAATAGGACGTGGTGTCACAACCAATAGCAGCATCCTAATAATTCGATGAAGAAGGAAACCTCCGTCGGCGGTGAAAACAGAATTCGATGGTAAAGCTTCCTCACAGGGTGAAGTCGAAACCGGTTAATGTGACTCTTGAATTTCCTTGCTAGGACGATTAGTTTAAGATGTAGCCTAAATCCGAAAAATTGAAGATGGCGGTGGTTTTTTCACGGTGGCGGCGGTTTATTCATGATGGCCACTCAGACTTCTTGGGAAATCTCGGATATAAATTAGAGCATTGTTCTAAACATACAGAAATTTTCGGCTTGTTCTAAATTTTGTGCGGGTCAGGGTTATACCAAGTGTATACAACTGTAAGGATGGGAACACATAAAATTAAGCCGTCTTTTATTATGTGATTTACCTAATCCAGGTAACATTTGGAAGAAATATACATCGTGTAGAATAGCATATAATTATTTGTCATTTACCGCTTGAGATGTAAATCAAAACATATACCAAGAAATATGAAAATACCAGTCTCATATGTGGCAATTAATTAATGTGCATTAAAGCGAATTTTTTGACGCTCTCATGTCCCATTAAAAAACACTTATTTGGTGAAGTGAACAATACAAAAATAACTACCTAATTCTTGTATTTCATAGAATATAAATTATCTGTGGAAAGTAATCCCAGGAGTATTTAAAATAAATACACCTCTTGACATATAAACTAGTTACTGTATATAACTTATAAACCCACACTGGAAATGTAAATCGCATGTTGTGTTCATGTAAATTTATGGTCACGGTTTTAAGCTAAGGCTACTTTATATTGTTTTATCTGCGGAGAATATCTCTCAAGCTTTATTTTATAAGGCACAGAAGCACAAAAATAAGGGAAATCTGGGAAGTTTGTAAATTTGTTTCTCTTGTGAACCTAACAAATTGAATATGCATACATAAACAGTACCAGTGGCGTTACTTAAATATTCAAGTTAATTCATTCAGCAGTTATTTTCTTAGTTATTTTAGCATATTATATAATACAACAAGTGCTCTGGATTTTTCATACTATATTTGCCATTCAGAATACGAGTTGCTGCAGTGAGGAAAATAACTAGGAGCGCGAAGCGCGAGTAATTATTTTCCAAAAACAGCAGCAACGAGTAATGAATGAATGACAAATATTTAGGCAAAACTGAGAGCATGAGTAGTTGTATTCGGAGGACAATGCCATGAAATAAGATTGTTCATTATTAAAGAAAATCCATTAGTATAATCGCTGATCAGCTCTCTAGCTCCGTCATCCTGAGCTACAATGCTCATCCTCCATATCAACCTGAATGCCACGCAGGCGGGCTCTAGTAAGCCCGACGAGAGGCAGGAAGGATTCCTCATACACCCGACATGACACCCCCGGGGGTAATACACACCGGCGAAGAAAGTCAAGAGCGCCAGAAGCAAGGCTCTGCCGGTGGGGCCTATCAGCCAGCACCGGGGGAGGCTGCGTAACTTCGCGTGACACTGATCACATTTGTGGGGAGGGTCACGTGAAACGCGCGGCTTACCCCTTACGAGGCGGTCTCGGCCTACATAGATATTAGGGGTAAAGAGCGATGGTACCGCTCGGCCCCCTCTTATCGAGGTCACATCTATAGCCGAGGATATTGGCGCGCTGTGTCTATTATCGTCAATCGTTGCAAGTGTAAGTGAAACAGTAGTGTTAATTATTTTTGGAAAAAGATATCGTGTTTTTTTTTTGTAATTTTCACAATGATCCGGTTTGGTAACAAAGGTTTATATAGAATTCGCAAAGAAGTAGAAAATTTGATTTCAAGTAATAGGAAAAGTCAAATTGCTTTCTGTTGATTTCTAATGTTTACTAGTAGACCAAACTTATATTGACACTCATAATTATTGATGTGTCTACTAGATATTTTTGTAATATTCAGAGGTTTCAATGCGAACGAAAAATATTGTTTTTACGGAGATCTTAATTTTCACGAATTTATTACTTAGTAGGTATCATAATTGCAAAAGAGGCAGGGGTACCTAATTATGTCCAATCGAAAAAGTATATGAAAATAGTTAAGAGATAATATAAATAATTATTGAACATAAATCAATTTTAAAACAAATGTTCGATCCCTAGAGAGTAAGAAAATACATCAGCGACAAAACAAAATCGTATAATTTTGACTTAGTTCAAGAAGGTTTCTCCTTATGGTTTTAAAAAGTATTACCTAATCTTATTTTTTTGGGAGCTTTTAGTGGCCTTGGGTGATTCCCATTAACCAGCTACATAGTTTATCGACATTTACCAAATCAGAGAAAAACAAAAACAGTAGTACACACAGTAAGGACGTAGGTAGTGTACAGTGACGGGCAGTGGAAAGTAAACGATTTTTTTACTTGATGTATGTCTTTTTTTACTTGATGTATGATGATGTATGTCTGAATTTATTAATTTGAGATGTTAAAAATAATTTCATTAGAGAGATGCCAGCCAGATATGAAGATTTCTGGTTTAATGTTATTTTCTCCGACGAAAAAATGTCATGCCACATCATAGACCAAGAAGGTACGAAGAACGATATACTTTAGCCAGTTAATACATTATAGAGTCTTTTTCAGCTATCTTGACGTATGTATGCATCAATTTACGCGTTACGATTGTTGTTTTTGGTAAATTCTTAGGAGCATCAGCACGCGACGTAAGTTGATGCAGATTAGTGCAGAGTATATCGTTATCGTTTGAATAAATTATGTCGTTTTAGTAAATGATAAACAAAGTAGGGGTTAGCACATATCCTTGTGGTGTTCCATATAGCGCATTCGACGCATATTGGGATTGTGAAAAAATATTGAATATTTAATTGAGCCGATATCTACTGAAACACAAGTTAGGTATACTTGTATATACTAATCATTCCATCACATTTCTTATTCGCAGCTGGAAACTGGGTAGTATGTCATATAACTATAGGTTTTTGCAATATAGTTACTTTTTGAGTCCACTGCCAGAACTCTACTTTTTCTCTCTGAAGGAGGAGATACCAATAATTTCAATCATAATTTCTATTATGTATCGCTCTTTTACCTACTATACGATAAACGGTATAAATATTGCATTTTATAATTTTCAGTTATACCGTACCTCTATGTATATTGTATATACCTACAATACGTACGTCCTTTGAAATTACAATATACGTACAAAATAAAACAAGTAGTGTTTCAGTAGATATCGGCTCAATTAAATATTCAATATTACACCTGCGAACAAGTCAACGAGGAAGAGGGATATATTTTTGTCACTCCCTACAAATGGTGTCTAGTACAGATTTTATTTAAAATTCTCAATAAAGGATACGTGGGTGTACTTTCCCCAGCTGCTCGGCAAACTTATTATTCAACGACAAAATCATTATATTTGAGTTTTTACTGAATGTCAATTGATGAATAGCATTACCATTTAAACAACTTTATATAAAAACGCGTACCTGCATAGCAAGCAGCTAGCAGTAGAATAATATGATAACATATATGTACCGCTAAAATTAGACATTAGTTTTAGCAATATATTCAGTTAGCAAGTTACCTACAAGCCCAAGTGTAAGGAAATACTTTTTTGTAGTTAAAGCAGATATACTTAAAAATTTAATAACATTAATAATTAAAAATGTTAAATTCAATTTCTGTCGTGTAACTTCATTTTCTGTGTGACGCGTTTCCTCGACATTTTATGTTTGATCACTAATTATATTAGTGATCGATATTTTATAATTATTATGACTGGTCTATTGTAATTTCACTTGAAACAGATTTTTGTGGGGTTTAATTATTTAGTTATAATGATATTACGTTTCGACCAATTATGCGCGTAGCTTGTGGTATATATGTATATATATACCATATGTATATGTATATATGTGTGTATATATGTGGTATATATGTATATATATATATATATATATATATATATATATATATATATATATATATATATATATATATATATATATATATATATATATATATAATATCAAAATTAATTTGGATTCATTAGGAGTATGCAATTATATTATCATCAGCGTAATTTTTTAACCAATCGATTGATTCCGCTTTGGCATAAATTTCAGTGTTAAAATTACGCATCCAGAACAGCTTGAAATCTACATATACGTAACCCTACGCTATATGGGGTGCAAATATGCCTAAATAAATTAAGTGAAGCGGTGGATATACCTTTTCCGCATCATTAAAATTTGCAATCCTTGTAGGAAATTGTGTTTACCCACCTAAAAAACTTGTGTAGTGGTTAGGTTGGGTAAGGTTTCCCTTTACTGCGGGAGAATATACGGATTCCTTTAAATAATTAACGAGGAACTGCATGGAAGTTTACTTTGTATTAGGATTAATATCAATTTTAACATTATTTTTGCCCTAAATAGTGGGATATTTACGTTTCCTCGATCATCTTTCTGATTGTCAATGAATTCTTAAACATTTAATTAGAAGGTAAATCATACTAAAACATTATTTTGTCTTTATTGGTTCACACTATAGTATATTAATTGCTGGTCGACATAGAAATAATAACTAATTACTTTTTGTTACATAGAAATATTGAGATATTAAGGACAACAATATAAATGTGCGAGCACAACGCAGCACATATTGTAACAGTAAAATACCTAACAAATTTATTGGAAATGTCATAGGCGCCGACTTTTGAATATTTCGTAAGCAAACATCTTTAAAATGAAGCCCAGAATTTTCAGATGATATTGTAGTATTTTGAAAAAATAAGTTAACGATTTTTTTTAAATAGAGGTTCTTCTAAAAATGTAAAAATCGGGAAAACATGTAAAATTTGGATAATGAATCTAATTTGAGAAATATCTGTATATTGGCTTTATGAAGGAAATTTTGGTACAAAAAATCTACAAGGACGTTTCGTTCGAATACAGGAATAATTAACTAAAATAATGAAATAAGATAATTAATATACACGTAGTATAAACTTGAAAAAATAACTGAATAGTTTCAGTCAGATAATAATTCTTATTAAATCATTACCATTCACGTGTACCATTAGGTCACGTGGACTATGGCACAATTTTCGTAGAGGAATGTATCACGTTTCTGTATCGCAGTAAACAATGCAAATGACGTAGCGCCTCCAAACCAAATTATTTTTGTACCACGATTTGCAGTGGTCCCTATTTCTGTATCGCAGTAAACAAAGCAAATAAAGTAACGCCTCGAAACCTAATTGATTTTAGACCATGATGCAGCGGACCCTATTTCTGTATCGTTGTAAAAAATGCAAATTAAATAGCGCCTACAAAACAAATTGAGCATTTACCACGATGCAGCGGACCCCATTTCTATATCTAGGTAAATAATGCTAATAAAATAACCATCCAATACCAATTAGTTGTTTACCACGGGCGGCGAAACATTTACAACGTACTGCTCAAACACGTGGCGTTACATTATTATATTATTAATTATATGTTTATAATACAAAAGATCAAGTCGTGACCGGAAAAATAAAATTGTTGAGATCATGTTATTTCTTTCTACTTGAAAATGGTGAAGAAAGATTGCAAGCAAAAACTGGAGACGAAATCCTGTCTTTTTTATTTTGGTCGCTACTTGACTGTTTGTTTAAGGGATTCATTTATCAAGTTATTTCAAAATACATGTCAACTAAAAAAAAAGATTTACGTGAAGAAAAAAATCCAGAAGCAGCAACAATTATTTTGGATGACATCGTTCGCAACCTTACGAGATAAATAAGTATCCACCTTAATATCTTTTTTAATTAATAAAATAATTAATAATTTCCTCGAAAATTATGTTTGCCCGAAATCATATTTAACCAATAATGGCGGAAAATTATCTTTCCAATAAAACCGATAACGTCATTACAACGATTATTATGTGTTTTATTTCATTTTAAAGTTATATACATGTCTCTAAAAAAACACCCATGATATAATTTTTAAATGTGTATTTTGATAATTATATATTTGTATCTACTTATGTATTTAATAAATATATATAGATGTAGAAGTACCTCTTGGTTTGATCCCTTTGTAGCCTCCTAACACCTCCCCAAATAGAATACAAATTATTACCCTCAAGAGATATTTTTCTTGCAAATTTTTTGTCTATTTTTAATTATAACTTCTTCATTTTCAATTTTACGATAAGACGTATCTTGACCAGGATTGTAGGCAGAGCTTGGCATTATTTGTATTTGCAAATATTGTCTGTAACAGACATATATGAGAATGAAAAAATGCCGCATCGTCAGAGGATGCAGCTACGCTTTGACGAGATTAAAGTCCACTCGCGCGGCTCATCAAAGACATCGGGTTTTCCTTTGACGATGCGGCGGCAGCGACGATGATTTATGTCTTTTACAAACTATACTCAAATGTATTTAAATTTAAATAAATTCTTCTTGCAACAAGTATTTATAGTCATACTTACAAATACTCTACTACTGTTTGAAATATTGACTACTTAGTATTTGTGCAACTGATCCTAGAATTATTCAAATACTTAAGGTATTTAAATAACTGGAGAGTATTTAAATACTTTTCCAGCCGTATTTAAAGACTTCAGAAGTATTTAAATCCTCAATATTCCAAACTAAAAAGTATTCAAATACAAAATCAAATAGGTATATCAGGCAGGTTCTGAACTTGTCAAGACATGCATAGAAGTGAAGTGTGCAGCATGCAGCTAATAAACTGCAATAATTCATTCATAATTCATAAAACTGCAATTTTTAAGATATGACCGGGTAGTTCGTGAAAAGCAACAGGGTATCTACCTTAGCACTATTGTCATCCCCCAAGAACCATGATAATAATATTGCAGTGTTATCAAAGTATTTAAATATTCTGTGTATTTAAAAACTGAAAATATTTAAATATGAAAGTATTCAAATACTTTAATAATATTTCAGTGTCATCAAAATATTTAAATATTGTGAAAGTATTTAAATACTTACTTTAAACTAACTAATTCCTTTGGGTATTAATTATTTAAATACTTTAATATTTTGAATATTTGAAAGTATTTAAATGTTAAATATTTTCGTGTTTTTGAAAGTATTTAGTATTTAATATTTAAACACTTTTGTAAAGTAATCGACCAGCTCTGATTGTAGCCATTGTTAGTGTCTCAGAATCTTCTTTTTGAGATTTACGGTTCTCAAAATATCGCGGAAGAACTATTGACATCCCCTTTTACATGGCGGCCAAATAGTGGGGGGGGGGGGGGTTTCAACGTCAAAAACCGAGTTTCACACTCACACTGATCTCCCCTACACCTTCAATGTACACCTTCAATGTCAATGTAACATCACAACGGCCTTTTTGATTTCTTTATCTTAATCATCGTTAAAAATGATACTAATTGGCTAATTTAAATGATTTTGTATATTTAATACTAGTTATTATTAAATTTACGAGGAGTGCACCTAATTTGGATCAGCCTGTAAACAATATAACATAACAGATAACAGACATAATTAGATAATACATTAAAGCCTGGTATGTGAAAAACTGTATGCATTTTACCTACACACTTACGTCTTTTATGTCCGTATATGGGACATATATAATTTTTATAGTATCTACCATAATAATATCTGCTAATAATGTTTAATAATATGTACATAATTATCATATTCATACATGTTTTTATGTTACCAGATCACCAAGATCTTTATATTTTGTCAAATAATTTACTGACAGGTTACTTACCATTATGTAACAGATCCGTAGCTTTATACCCATACATTTATGTGGGTAATACAATGATATCATACTTTCATCTGCACAACGACCTCCGCCACTGTACTAGGCGACAGGTGTTACCACAGGGAGCAGTGATTGGCCGCACATGGAGCCCAAGAAGGTCTTCATGCAGCTGCAAATACCGAACGGTGCGGCGCGGCCAGGTCGCCAGATTTCCGCATAAATCGGAATAGTCCTCAAAGCACATTTCGTGTTTCAGAAAACACCTGGCCGTTGATTACTTGATTGAAGTATTATGTATTAATCGACCCAACATTACTGTTGTCATTGTTGATTTGTAACAATTTAGTAACTGTATATTTTTTAAGATGTTATAGAATCCTAATTGTAGCGTTTTAACGGGCTTGGGATTATGATTATACATTATACGTATCATCATTATAATCAACTTCGGGTTTTGCTATTTTATACTCTTAAAAATATCTGGCTATGTGATTTGTTTTTCAGTGTAAATAAACAGTTCATATGATTCACCATGCCAGTGGCTAGGTAAGGTTTTACATTCATGTTTTATAAATAAACACGTTATTAATTGCCGCGTTTGATAAATGCATTTATTAGGTTTGATTATTTCTATGCTCAAAGAGTGTAGTACCTAGTTAAGTAATGTATTCTGCCGGAAAATTATAATGCATAAGCATGCAATACAAAGCAAGGGATTTACGAAGAAAACGTAAGCCCTTCTACATTTTCTATATTATGCATTATATGCATATATTAAAGTTTCAATTTATACCGCTTAAACAGTGGAGTAAAATAAGCCGTATCGTTCAATAAACTGGTTACAAAATATAACCAACTGAGACGTACACCATTGGATAGAGCCATTTAGGACCATATTGGCTATGTGCAAGATCCGTTTAAGTGACATCTGGTGTTAGTAATCGACGAATCCAGCGGCATTTTTATGTATTACAAAGTACGATAATAACGTAAAAATTCTCGGCAAAATCATTTAATTAACAACAATAAGAATATTATTTTTATCAGGTATTTAATTACATTATGTATTTATTTATTTTTAATTAAAAATCACTAATAGGCTAATCTACAGAGATTTTTTAAGGCATTAAAAAATAATAGGTAACGAACTGTGCCAGGTTTTAAACTATGGTACATAGATGAAACCGTCTATAAATTAAACAGCCAATTGTTGTTTATAACAAAATGGCGTGCGAAAAAATAATACAACAAAACGTGTTTTGAGTTTCTAGCAATAACTAAAAGTGCTATCGTTTTGACTATAATGCAGAAGTTGTAGATAATTGAGAACCTACAGAAAGAGCTGTACAGGAACTCCAGAATATTCAGCCGAGGAAAACAGAAAAACCCGCGAAAAGGGAACGCTTTATTGAAAATTCGTAACTTTTACAATTTTTAAGCTACGGCATCCGCGTTGCGCGTAAGATCAACTTTAAACATGCTAATTATTTGTACAAAAACCTGGATCTGTCAGACGGATAGTTGTGCTGCAATTGCCAATTTTCTTTTGGTCCTTTATGCTGGTTATCTACCTTGCTCGTACGGTGGTCCGATCGTAATTTTTACGACGGTTTTGGAAACTTCAGAACAATATCTAAAATTTATATATTCTACTTGTACGTTAAAATCATCATGAAACGGTTTAAAACGTGTCCGAACATTGGATTAAGTCCGATTAGTTACGTTTTAGGTTTTAGGGAACCAAAAACCGAAATAACATTTCTTTGGTCCGAGTGGCAGGTAATTTGTTATTAACAATTAAATTGCAAATTAAAAAATATATAAAAAATCCATTTAAAAACAAATGTTCTAAGTTAATTGTGTAAAAATAAACACTTTTTGTTTATGGTTTCGAAAAGTGCACTGGTTTTGAGTTATAGGCGTTTTAAAGTCCGATTGGCCAAAAATCTTCAAAACTTCAAAAATTCATTTCTCTACTTCTACTGAACTTTTTTATGGTTTTGGGCCGCAAAATGATCGTTAATACTTATGCTTAAACATATTATTTTTTGTAATAAAACAAATTTTCATTTTCATCCTGATATTTATCATCGATATATCAGATTGCTGCTAAGAGGGTCCGGTGCAAGTTCTTGCGTTTTCCTTCAATGTTCGGAGGCGTTTTAAACCATTTTAACGTCATTTAACGTACAAGTAGAATATACAAATTTTAGATAATGTTCTGAAGTTTCCAAAACCTGATATATTACATATTATATTATAAGAAGTAAGTATTTTGAATGACGTGACCGTTAAAATGCAACAAAGCATGTTTGGTCTTTAAAATTTGGTACCGTAACTAGATGTAATACCGTAATTATTCATTTTGTCATTTTTTTTTACCAAAACTGGATTAACAGAAAATTAAATAATCACCATTGCAAATTAATACGAGCAGGTCACATTTTAACATTATTTAAATAAAGGGTAGTAATTTGAACACCCCATATATTATTAACGCAATCGACAGAATGTAAAATCCCCATCTATCCTGATAAGGTGTTCCTATACCTATTTTCAGCGGTTTCTACTGGAAACTGCCATTATATGTCAATAACTTTAAAAATAATAGTAAAAGTGCGTCAGCAGCCCATGACAACATAGTTTAACAATAGAAATAGTGACAGTTACGAAGTTTATTCAGACAAACAAGGGTAAAGAGAGAAATATGAAATATAGGATATTATAGGTATATGAAATATTATAAGGTATTTCTATGCAAAAGTGATCAATCAATCTTGTTGCACATTATATCAGCTTTAATTTTGTATAGAAAACTCTTATTGCTAAGACGCATAGTTTCAGAGATATTTGGGAAAAACCGAAAAAAAGTACCTCCTACGAGTCCTACTTGCCCCCTTGCACCCCGCTCTAAATTTATCGTAGGGTCGACGAATGAGCTAGTTGAATAATGCAAGAAAACGTGAAGTAATATATTTTTTTTCAAAATTAAGCGAATTTTGAGCGAAACTATGCGATACCGAAAAAAATCAAACTTCCTAACACTCCCTAGGAGTGGGCACTTTTAGTATTAGTTTACTACTTTTAGCACTTTTAGTTTACCTCCTAACTATATAGTCCAAACAAAGTCGCAAAGTCAAAAATTGTGTCCCTTCCATTTCCTTCTACAACTTTTGTTGATTGGACTAATTTCTATCTTGTAATCAGTTCCCCATGTAGTCTAAAATTTTGATAGTTGCATAAGAGTTTCTTTAAGACAATAAATATGGTGAAATTGAAAAATTGAGGTACATATGTTGCTTTTATGTTACAAATCTTTAATAGCTGAATTGTTTATCCGGTTACACTGTGTATTGTCATTTATTTACTGTACCTAGGAAATGACGAAGGCGCTGGGTATATTTAACCAGAAAATAATAATTGACGTAAATTATTGCCCGCTATTTATTATTGTTTATTTATTATTACGGTATTATTTGCCCAATTTTAGTCTAAAATTTACGTGCCTACATGTCATGCTGGAATAACCGATGACGTGGAGCCGCTATTTGGAATACTTGATTCGACAATAAAAATTGGTGATCCGTAACTTCGAAAGCACCGATACCAAGTTTTAGTCGACTGGCTAATGTAATACAAAAATGTCCAATAAAACCTTTAGACACATATTTCGACCCAAAACGAACCTGAAATCGCAAAACTCCTCTTCAGACATCTTGAAGCACCATATTGAATATTAGGTCTGACGAAAGAGTTGCGGACCGTAAGTTGCAAATGTCGAGAGCTACCTTGGAACCGCCATCTTGAATATTTTTTTCGACAAAATATCGCTATTTGCTACCCCAAAAACTTGACACACATTTGGACTTACATCGGAGCGTAAATGCTAAAATTTGAAAGCCACTGGAGTCGGCCATTCGAGAATTAACTTTGACAAAAAAAAATCATGTGATATATTTCTGTCGGTTAGAACCATAGATATCAAACATATCCGCTATCTTAGAGCCGTCAGATTGAATGTTTATTATGACAAAACATTCGATTCCAAAATTCCTAAGTCACCGATTTGAGTCGCTTCGGACCATAAATGGTAAAAATGTCCGCCATCTTGGAGCCTCCATCTTGAATATTGGTTTTCATTGTTCGATGTCTGAGGGTGTGTGTGTCAACGAGATTACTTTCCGGCTGCCATTTCTATATTTGTGAACTGATCGAAATGAAGCTTGAAGCTGGTATACATCACATGTTATCAAGGCAACATTTTTGCAACTACTTTTCAAGTTTGTATGACTTCCGGTTTCACCGCTATTTCATATAATTCTTCCTGTTTATTCCTTCGTTTTTGCTCCAAATTCACCTCTTAAATTGTTTGCATATTCCTTTCCTTAAAATTATTTTTCTACCAAATTGCATTGTTTTAGAATTTCGTTCTTGAGATAGCGTGTTAACAAAAACGTGACATCTGGACATTTTGAAAGTTGTTTAAAACTTGAGGAGCATAATGGTACAAATATTTTTGCTCTCGAAATTTCCGGGTCAAATTCAATATAAATACTTTTAGACTTTAGCAGGGAAGAGTATAATAATTCTGATAATGCTGATATAAATTAATACAGTAATACAGACAGTAATATTTCCTAAAATAACTTGAAAATGTATAAACGTTTCCATCAAAATTCTAGTAGAAATTTGAGTATAATAGTGGACGTGGATTATACACATTGTATAAATTTTATATATAGGTAAAGTAAAATGTAATTTCATAATCGTATGTTTTAGAATTGGTTGGAATAATTTAGGAGATTTCAGAGGATATTATATAAGGATTCATAATATTACATTAAAATTTAAGTTAGTACCTAATGTATATCATCATTGTTAATGCTAAGTACTCGTAAATACAATATACCTAACCATTTTTTAATATCCGTAATATATAATATGCTTAATTTATACTCGCATCAGTTTTTAGAAAAATTAAACATCGCTCAAACATATGCAAAATTAATCTATAATCATTCTATTATAAGAAGGCGTAATGTCTATTTTTAAAAGTATGTTTCTGTTTTAAAGATTCATGCGGATTGAACAGTTAGCGAGCTCAACTTATTTATAATTAAACTACTTAGACAGTGTTTAATCCGAAGTTTCTTTCCGAATTTTCCTGCCGTCTGATTTTAAATTTTAAAAATCGGTTTTTACATTTTGAAACAATCTAATATAATCCGGAGTCGCTGTCCTTAATCGACTTCAAATCATACGGAAAGTCATATTAAAGGTAATTTATCAAAAACAACGAACTTTCCTTCAGAACAACTCTATTGCCAAACTGGAACATTAAACATTTGCCAATTGTATTCAAAAATATAACTTATATAGCGGGAAAGAAAAAAATGCTCCTCAAGTTAAACATGTGTATGATACCAGATATAAAACAGACGCGTTAATTGTGCCACGGGCTGAAAAACAAATTGGTCTGGTGTGTAATATATATCTTGGATCTAAACTATATAATGAACTTCCCATGGACCTCAAAGAAATACAGTCACTGAATTTATAAAAAAAGCGAAACTCTTGTTCATGAACATAGCTATAATAAAGCTCCCTATATTTTTGTTCGATGTAAATATACGAGTAGTCAACGGGTCAATTTTAGGATTTAAGGGCTTGTACAATGTGAACTTGCCTATACTTTTTTAAATGATATGTTTTGAATTAGGGTTTTTAATTTTTTTTATACTAGTGCTCGTAGATGTTAGTATTTAAATAGATAATTAAGGTCCTACGCCTTATAATGTTACTGGTTAGGTATTACCTACTTATAGTAGGATTAGTGATAATTCAAATCGCAATGACGAGTTGCGCCCACACTCAAGATTTGCTTCTTTGTGGGATAAATTATGTATTTTTTGCAATGTTATATTTTATTTTTTGCATTCTTTTTCGAACAAAATTACTGGTGTTAATAAAATAATAATAATTATTATTAGAAACCAAAAAAATATATTTTGTACACGACTATTTGATAACTCAAAAATATATTTGAAAAATGTTGTATAATGGAGCCATTACACAATAGAATTGAATAATGACAGCTGGTAATTATTATACACTTTACATTTGATTTTAGTCCAGTCAAATTAGAATTTATCAAGGAATTAATTTTCAGTAAGTTGTAAATAGTATTAATACCTTCATTTGGTCCTAAATGCGTGTAATCTGAGTTTGCACCATCCCAGGAGGTGAGCATAAAAATGAAAACCTGTGCTATCACTCACGCAATATTGTATACTGCGAGACCGCGGTCCTTCCTGTCCCCACTGCTCGTAAGACTTGGTGTTACACTTCATAACAAGTACGGATTATGAAATCTGGAGGTGTTATCAAGTCTTGGATTTTCTTGTTCATATTTCAAAGTTCAGCTGTGTCAAGCATCTTTCCTTCAAGACACACCGCAAGTCATGCTGGAAGATTCTTTTAGCCAATGGTTACCTGACAATGCTGATGTTAACGTAGACACGATTAACGGCTCCCATACGTGGCATGCTATGGGAGGGCTCCAATGTATAAAACCTCAGTCCTCAGCCTGGTCAGAGGCAAGAATTGCAAGATAGAAGAAGGTACCTAAAGCCAAGGAAACTGGGGCATTCGAATACCCTTGGTCACCTTTCTAAAAACCAAGCGGGATGGCCTCAAGTCAATGTGTATCTACGATGTCAACGTACGAAACCCAAACGATACAGTAAAACAATCAGTCAGCGAATTCGTGTGGTTGTATAGGAAATGAAGAGACCACCTGGACGTCCCAGGGTGGAAAGGATTCATGGAGAAGATTACCTCCGATCAGCCATTTCTGAAATCTCGTACTCTGTGCGTACCATTTCTCAATGCATCTCAAAGTATAGTGTCAGGATTTCCTCCTGACACTACACTAGGTTCTCCTTGATTCAATTGAACGGGGAGGTGATGATCAAAAATTCTGTTTTGTGACGTTTGATCAGCCTCTGTACTACAAAGCCAGAGAGATAGTGGCTCCCTGCAATTTTGAATCTCCATTATCATCAGTGACCATGCGCCTAGGTGGCTTCCACCTGCTGCTGTCTTTTATGGGTGCTATTGGATACGTAATGGAAGGTAGTGGGCTGCAGGATGCCCTTAGCACCATTTACGCAAGATAGTCTACAGAAATGATGCTGAGGGGGCACGCATATTGGAGAGCTGCCAGGGGTCATATTTTAGGCACTGGCAAGAACTATATTTTCAACAATGACCGTTGCTTACGACGAGTTTCAAACAATAATAGATATGCTGAATGATGTAGGAGCTCCAAATTTTCCATAACGACCAACCAGCTTTCGCGAGCATTATGGAACAATTCCATGAGAGATTGTCAGAGCTTCAGCTGAATGGACTTGTTGAAATGTTCTTCACCCTAACACTGCATTAAATGTAGGCCACATACCTGGAATAATTACGGGAAATGTGCAACTTAGAAGGACATGAAAAACCAATTTTGAATTGATGCCAAATTTAGTATTTCAAAATGACTGAATTTGAAAATTGACGTCTCTATATAACGTGAAATTTTATTCTCTACAACTTCTGCTCTATGGGTTTTTCCAATAGGAGTATCTGTTTCAAAAATATGTGGTCTTGGAAAGCCTTTGGAAAATGTAAGTTTGCACCGAAATCGAAAATTTTTTTCCCCCGGTTTTTATCTTTTGATTTCGGCTATACCATTGAACCAAATTTTAAGTTTTAAAATTCATTCGACGCAGAATTGAACCCTCTCTAATTGAGTGGGATGGTATTTTCCGTCAGATGCACCGTTTTCCAGCTACAAGCAAACACTGAAAATAAGTGCAAAAATTTCGCGGTTTTTTGGCTCCCAAATGTTATGCTTACCTCATGAGACGGTGCGAAGCTTCAGCTTCGGTTCATCTTACTGGGAATTACTTTTTTTGGATATAATTTTGCTGGCCTATTTACACATGTTCCCATTATTACAAAATTCCGAATATTTGTATTAAGAACTAAAAGCAAGGTGGCTGGCTCCATGTTAGCTGAATGGTGCCAACTGATCACGATGACGTCTTAAAATGGTTATAATTTTTTTGTGACATTTATCGTAAAAACGCATTCATTACCAATTGAAAAATAATTGGTTCAAGATAAAAAACGTACAATTATCGTGGAAATTATAGTATTCAACTTGCAATTAATAGCCATTAGTAACTTAGTAACTTGCGCCCCTTGCCTTCGGCTCGCCTTGAATAATACACCTAATATAAGTTAATAAACCTAGGTATTAATAAATTTGCAAGCAGTATGAAAAACGAGAAGCTATGGAAACTTTCAATGCTACCGAACTATTATAGGAACGCTTGGCAATAAACAATAATTATGGTCGATTGAACCAAAGTGACCAAAGCAACCCTATACCCTTATTCATATAACATACCTACCTTAAATAAGCTTAAAACTTTGGGGTGAATTAGTCCACAGAGGATCCAATGCTTGGTTGAGCTTTTAAAGTGACTATCTATTGATTTTACAGTCTAATGTGACGTACATAAAAAGATTATTCTAAACACCTATGAATATTCTTGTGTACTTGATGTATCATATTTTTATAATGTATCATATTTTCAGGTAGGTGTCAGTATGAAAAAATAAGAATAATGTATGTATATAAGTATGTATGTAAGTATATAAGTATGTATGTATGTAAGTATGTATAAACGATACTGATTTGAATATTTGAAGGCAAATTACTATGGGATATTATACGTGTTGAAGCTATGTGAATATATCCTTATATTCGCCGTAAACTTCTGTACAGAAAACATATTTTATCGAAATTTTCATAACAAGTACGTTTTAACGCCCCTCATTTGTTATATAGGACGCACGTATTAACGTGTTAACATAATATATTATGTTAGCATTATAATAATATGTTGCCCCTTATCTCGCACAAGTTTGACTTTTGGGCTAACTATTCGCCAATCCAGCTAAGCGGTATGCCACCTGACGAGAAATAAAGTCAGCCTTTGAGGCTACACGGTGACATTACCTTCTATTGTTATGTAGTTCTATTGCTCATTTCGGGATGACATCATGCCATATTTCCAGGAGGCTTACAAACTAAGTATCTAATTATAAACAACAGAAATATCGATTGCTAAGTTGTCGTTAGTTGTAAAAGGGCAGAGAGGAATCAACATCGATTTTAAAGATCTCCAACACCTTGAAATACTAAGGAGAAAGACAAGACGCCTTATCAAACGAGATGTCGACAAAATCAGGGTATGGATTTAAAACGGGTCAGTTTGAACAAAACTTTCCTAAATAATTGTTAAAACAAGTTTTTTTTCAGTTAAAAAATAAATATTTGTGTGCTCCCCGGCAATATGGCCGCTCTGTCAAAAGTCTCGTGACCCGAAATGATCAATTATTATTCTATTACATGACATATTATGTATCTTTCAAGCCTGAAACGGGCGCGAGTGGCGCTGTAATATTTTTGTAATTTTCTGGTGCTGAATTTTTTGACAATCCAATACTTTTTCTGTGTGTAAGAGCTATGAATGTAGGTCTCGTCTGTACAAATAATGGTTCTATTTCCTCTTCTAAATATTGTCATTTTTTTTAAAAATTCTATTCGTTTCAGTCTGATGTCGTAAGATTCAATCAAAACCAGGCGATTGTCAAAGGTCTTCTTCCATTCAAATCCCATTTTTTTAAAGAAGCTTCCATAAATTAGTGGCCAGAGCCTGTATAATCTTCAGGTGCTTGTGGCTTAGAGAATATACCTACATAAATGATTATTATTTATGTATTGAGTATTATTTAGAAATTAAATTATAAAAATACATACCCGTTAACGATAGCCCCCTTTTTTAAATTATGTAATAATTCTAGATTGTTTCCCGTATTGATTGAATTTGACAACATTCTCTTTATAAGATTTTGGAGAGTTCTTTTTGTTTTTGGAAGGTGACAAAAATAACGTACCAGGTGTTTCCATAACAGCTTTTTGTTGTTCAGAAACTGCCTGTATAAGAGGAGTATAAGTGGTCTTGTGGAAGTGTTTATTTATAAAAAAAACTTTCTGTAAAGCGTAAGCCGTAATTTGAGGGTGTAAAATCAGGCGTGCGAATGTCACGCAAGGCTAATGTAAGCACGAAGCTCCTTGGGAATATACAGTGTGCATTAATGTTCGCAAGATTAAATAAAAAACCTCAGCATTGAAGATGATCTGATGTAATCATTTTTTAGATTTTTTTAAAATAGCGAATTTGCAGCTTATATCCGTATGCTTCACCTATCATGAAATCTACGAGCCGCCACTGAATTATTTGAGTGTACTAATTTACGTGCATATAGTTTATAAGGATTTTTTTTACATTACACGTGAAATACAGTGACGGCAAATTAATTGGAAACAATATCAAACAATAATTTAATCATTTCTATTCTCTAATTTATAGAAATAATTTCAAAAACTCTTTCAATGTCACTATTATAAGAGTGCATTTGTTTATTTTTTTATAACATAATAGTTGTAAATTTTGAAAAACAATTTTATATCTTATCTTATTTAACATTCACATTGTTTTTTATTGCATTAAATGTTCTACTATACGATGACGATGGCCTGAATGTCCGCGGATTACAATTGCGGGAGATTTAAATTTATTTAACAAAATATTATCCGTTATCAAAGTTGGGGGGACTTTGATTAAAATCAATTTCATCCCATTTAACGGTATATAAGGATAATATGTTCCCAGTGGCTCGACTATAGTTGTGCTAGAAATTACTTACCCAAGAAAATAACTGATGGAAAATCTCAGTTATTATAAGCGATTACCATATATTTATCACTATGGAATCCTAACAGTAGTTTCTAGGTCACTTTATACGGCATTCTACAATTTTTATATGCCATTAATACAGACCTCTAGCTGCAGGGCCGCGTAGAATATCTAAATATCCTATGCCACTTACAGGACACCACGTCTCCACTTTTGGCCAGTGACGGCTCGTGGTAGCTGCAAGAGGTGAGGCCACAACCCGCTCTCAAATTATAAGTAGGCATACATTTCCATGGTGGTAATTTTATCGACCCTAATGTTTTAGGGTCAATCTTCGAAAACCACAATATTTTTGTATTATCCAATAAAATACCTACATGGCCACCAGTACAAACTTCGCGAACTTTCCCGACCTTCTTTTAGTACAAAAATATCGTTATTTTACTAACAATTTATTGGTAGAATAGTCGGTATTAAAATATACAGTGTGAGCCCAATTTTACAGTGAGGGCCGGCCTCACTTTATACGACGAGCCGCCACTGTGTCATAGGCAACTAGGTACACCACGCGACCACCTTTGGCATTCCAAGAGATAAGATATAATATGATGCTTGAATGCGGCTCTCAACCCTCAACTGACACTAATCATAAGACACATCGATATTCATAAAAATGTAACGACGAGTATCGGGTAAGTGTCGATGTTTAGTGGAAACTCTGTGTAAATTTCTGTGTTTGGCGCAGAATGCGCCAACCGCCTTCACGAATTTAGATACCTATTATAATTCCTTTCCAAGCGAGACTAATACATGCCACAGCCAATACTATAAAAATGCATGCAAGACTATGACCAGCAAAAGAAGCATAATGCATAAACGCATAAAACACCTTGTGTGGCACTTCCGACTTCGGTGCAAAATCGATAGCGCCTCTCTGCGCAAGTACCCTAACACCCCCCAAAACAAAACCATCAAAACTTCCTTCCACAGACGCTGCCACACGACGACGACGTTTAATGAAATGCTCTTGAATACGCGGAAGAGTGTAAGCGATGCATAGTACTATGTGCCGGTATTTTTTACTCTCGCTGTAGTTATATCGGTAACGCGAAGCGGAGTCAGTAAAAATAGTTTTTAGACTGATATGTAAATAAGGTGCTGGAAAATTAGATTTTGCGGGAAGATGGTAAGACTAATTGATTTAGTATTTCTAATATGCATTGGTTAGTTGGATCATTTATTCTATATATGTTATCTTCAATCTGTGACAGGGATGCATCGGTATTTAATATGAAATACAGTTTATCGACTTACCTAAATAGATTAAGATATATCTGGCAAACTTTTCACTGAAAACTTTTAAAGTTTAAATGAAGTCAACTGTTGATATAGCCACATAAAGGACCATCAAAAAGTTCAGATCTTTAGTGATTTAATGTTACAACCTGGAGAATATTCTTTGTTTAGTGTTGCTTTTTCTATAGAAATAGAATATTAGAACTATGTTGCCATCACAGACTATGTAAAAAAAATCATATCATTTGCATTTCTAATAATTATTTTATTGTCGCTGTCATTCATCTGGACGGAATGACCATTTAAGGGATATTTATAATGCTGATACATTAAAATTAAGTTAAGTTGCAAAGTTGCTTCAGATATTAAGAGCTTTAACGTATTAAAAGACTGAAATGTAACCACTTTATCGCCCATTTACTTGGTCTTATTATTATGTCGAAGTATGGCTTCCAAATCTATAATCGAGAATGCGTTTACGAAAACGACATAAGATTGTCGGCCTTTAAAAGCTATCAAGCATTAATTCGCAACTTGCTCTAACGACGAATAGAGAGGTAAAGACGAGGAAGAATGATTATCTCAGTTCTCTGAGTATCTAATGAAGGTTTTGTAAACTAGGGTTATGCGTTAAAATGTCGCTTTCTTTTGTTCTGTATTAGTCGATATATTTGCTCTTAATCTTATAATCATCTTTTCAATGCAATAGTTACATTTTTTGAAACCAACAAAAACTTTTTGTAATATATTTCTAACAAATTAACAATGTCTAATTTCCTAGATGTTCTAATGTTCTAAAAGATTGCCGTTGACTTTAATACATTTGTGGATTTTGTGGTGTTGTACTTTTACTTTTTAGCGCGCCCCACAAATAGAAATCAAACGGTGAAAAGTCGGGCGACCGCGCTGGCCTCTCTCCATCTTTAGGGAAATTCTTGTTTTACGAAATTACGGCGCTTGTGTTGCGAGGGCGTCTTGCATTCTGTCCAGGGGCATATCACTTAAATATTCCTGGAACTCAGTATTTGGTTATTCTTCAAAATATGTATAACAATTAAAATGTTCTTCAAACAGAAACGGACTAAAAACCTATCACCATAGATTCCAGGGGCATACATTAATACTAAAATCGGTTTTGTTATTTGTTCTCCTTGGGATAAATGCTCCGCACAAGCTCATCGTTTCCACTGAAAACACAGAAATTTGTGATTTACATTAATCGAATCATCCTCTTTTTGAAAAAATCAGTTTCTATTAATTTGCCCCCTTAACTACGTGATTTTCGTATCACCCAGGCACAATTACTGTGATACGTGGGATTTAACACGTTTGCAGCCATTATTTTTTAATGGTTTCCATGCTTTTACATAGTTTGATGATTCCTTCAGATTTCAATTTGTCGTGTATATACATAGTTATTTACCTAAAACAATTTGTTTCTGCATCAGAATACTATACATATTTTTAAATAAATAGTTTTAAAATATCTGATTCAAAACCATGGATCCTTTCTATTTCACTAACTTTATTTCCATATTTATTTCGCTTTTCTTTAAATGTACCGCTCTCTCTCTCTGATAACCGCCATCTAATATTGAAAATATCGATGGATAACGTTGCCGGCGTCCGCGACATTGGTAAAAATTCATTTTTAAATTAATCTAAATCATGTAATTTCAACACTGATGTTTCTGTTAATGTTTCACAGTTCAACTATTCTTCAATTTCTGAAAAACTTCATGACATACAAACAATTTAACAATTTAGTAACAAGTCTGATATAAGTTCTGGGAGGTCAAAACTAACTCAAAAAATACCTAAGCAAAAAAAAACCAAAATCGTCGTATCTGAAAATATTTGTTTTCTTAAAGAGCATAAAAACGCTCTATATAGAAAGTGCTCTTGGTTTTTCGAAATAATCAGTAATAATCAGTAATATGTAAGACATACGCATATGTAAGACAAAAAACTAAACGCAAAATAAAGATTGTACTATTGGCAAGATTTGAAGCCGAGGCACCTCTTGAATAGGTGTGCAGAACGTTACCGCTGAGCTCCTAACATATTAGGTTTGTCCACGACCATTTGATAATAACTCAATATTGTATTTAAAAACTATTGTTTAAAGGAGAAACTACACAATAATAGTCTACATTGAATAATAATAGCTGATCATTATTATAAAACACTATATTTAATTTACATATGTCGCCGTAGCAACGTACATACAACATTCTGAATATTTGTACTGAGAACTAAAAGCAAGGTGACCGTCGAATCGTGGCAACTGATGACATTGACATTTTAAAATAAAAATTGTTTTTTGCCACATTTCTCCGAAAAACGCATTAAGAACTGAAAAACAAATCCTTCAGGATAAAAAACGTAGAATGGTCGTGGGCATATTATATTACTCAACTTGCAATTAATGGCCATTATTAATTGCAGCGTTTAACGGATCTCCCCCACATAACAATATTACTTATTATATTCTGATACGCCTGCTTTCATTCATCACGCTTTCCATCACATCTATTTAAAATAGAAATTCGTCCCTCAGAAATTTACGATAGTTGCAATAATAAAAGTGACCTGGATCACATATAAGTACAAGACATCAATCTGTATGACTACTTTACAAAATATAATATCCAAACACTCTTTAATGTGATCTTCCACCTTTGTCAATTTATTGGAACAATTTTTGATTGCCTCATCTGTTTGTTGGAAGAAACGTAGGAATATGTTATCTCCATAAGAAAAGGTTAGCTTAGTATCCTCTGTTATTTCGCCTTTATTTCATCCTCCTTTCATCTCTAGAGGTCCTCTAAATGTTTTTGTGTCAAGAATAAATATCCTGACAGACCCCTGAACGAGAAGCGTGCCTCTTCGCTCTTTCCATTTGTCCATTGTTATTAAATGTGTTAATAATAGCGGTTGGCTGCAGACTTTAATACCTAAAAAACAATAACCTGTCGTTAAAGTCCTAGGCATAAATTAAACGCCAAATTCTCTTCTGTTTAAAAGTTTTTGGAACATATTTTATTGTCGTTTTGGTGGTTGACAATCATATGTCATATAATATAATATATTAAATAGTGGTGAATATAATATAAATCATTTATACTTAGGTGATTAAATGAGAGATCTAAAATTCTAGATCATCGATAGGTACCTATTCAAAACACATTTTAATTAACTTGAATGGATTTACCAACCAGATTTATCAACCGGAGCATATGTTCACTATATTATTATTAATATTGAATTGTCAAAACTACTCATAGAAATACCCCAATATTTTAATGATTGACGTTTCCATATGTTTCAACGACGGCAAGCGATCGACATGTGTCTAAAAGACATGTAGAAAGTTCATTAGATTTAAATAAATCGAGAACGGTATATGAATTGGGGGCTCGTATATTTTCGACAATACCTTTAATACTTAGTGGTGATACATATATCCATATTTAGGTGTTTTCAAGCACTTTTGAAATAGAAATTACATTTATGCATGGTAAACTCTTTCTTATGCTTAAAAAGTTAGACTACATGTGAAAAAGTACATATGTGTAAAAAAGTATTGGTATGAAAATTGTATATGAAAATATTCCACAAATTGTGTTGGTACGAAAATTATATTATTGCGTGTTTTCAGTTATAGCATGGTACTTAATAAACAATTTTCCATAATTTATTTATAATTTACGTCCAACTTCGAATCAATAATTCAGTAATTTATTATTTTACGTGAAGCAATTCATATGTACCTATTAGCTATCCATGACCCCTTATTATAATACTTAATACCTACTTAGTACTTCAAAATCACATCACAATAGTTTGTAGAACTTTCTTGCTAAATAATATATGAAGCATTAGAATAACGGCAATATTCATATCAAATATATAACATATATATTTCGAATATAATATATATAATATCGAAAATATCTATATGTATAGCTTATTCAAGAGAAAAAACCGACGCACGTCATTAACTGTAAAACATATGGCTTGGCAACATTGTTGCCAAGCCTAAAGCCTGATTTATAAATTGCCGCCCTCCGGCAGAAAGTTCAGCAATAGCACGTTCCTTTAAACCATTTATAAATTATCTTATCCCGCTACCGTATTCCGTCCTCCCGTAGAAAGATGATTAAGTTTCATGACTATTTCGTTGCAGCATTACGGCAACCAATGGGCACACGATTACAGGCGTGCGCAGTTGACAATGTTGAGCTTTCAAATTCTGCTTGTTGCTTGTTCTTGTTGCCTGTTTATTTTATTTAAAAAGCCTCGGGTAATCTGAGTGAGACATTTTGTTTATAATACTATTCGTTTAGATAATTATAATGCTGCATAATGGCAGTTAAGTTACTCGAGTATTTTCAAATTTAACCTCTATCTATGTGAATAAATCACGGTAATGCGTAATGCTCATGCGTCAGAACTACGCTACGCAATTTTATAAATCGTATTTTGTCAGCGGGCTTACGGGAAGCGTAATTGGGTAAATGACAGATTTGCTAGTTAGTTATTAGGGTATGCCAGTAATAAAAATAAAATTAAAATTATTGAATACCATTTATTATGTCAAATTGGTCAAAATTTTATCACAAGGTCGACGACTGACTAAATAAGAAAGATACGTGTACATGACATAAGGTCTGCCTAGGAGGACCAGTTAGTTTTCCAAGGATATTTTTATATTGTTACGTTATAGGGATTTTGTCGTAAGGTTTTTCGAGTGCGTATTGCCCCCAGGGCCCATAATACGAACCATAATTTAAAATATGTATAATTTATTCATATTTTTCACATGATGTTTTGAGAAGATGAATGGCAACGTCATGAAATTTTTAATGCACGCGTACCTATAATGAAATATGGGGTGTTCATACTAGGATTTATTAACATACAGCGAATTCGAAAGACGGCGATCTTTGATCTTGAGTCACTTGGAAATTAAGCTGTATCCGACCTGCTGAGTCACTCTGTATGTTATGATAAATGCTACCTTTGATGATGAACTGCATCAGACTCGAATGGGTTAACGTATAACAATTCTTGACTAAAACCAATCTGTTTCTGTGGCGTAAAGCCACTATTGTGACTTAATAGTCTCATATTTTTCATTTAAAGTACTTAAAAAACAGTAAAAGTCACATATCATGTATGTATAGGTACCCTAGATGATGTGTTCCTGTATAGCGTACCGCTCTAATACCTTTTAAAATGAATAATAATTTAATTATCTTCAACTTTGTCCTCAACTTTTCCGCTAAAACGAATAATTTTGGAGATATGGAACAATTCGCGTTTTCCAATATGGCCACCAGAAGTCACTACATGGCAATACGAAAATCCGGATTTAAGCGTCTCTCACTACCACAGATACACAATCACTACCACAGATATTTTGGTCTATATTCCATATCCCTTGTTTGTGTTCACAATGCACACGCAACTACACAGATACACTAAAATAGTAAAATGATCAAAACTGCGTTCTGCCTCAAAATACTCTTATAAAATTTGCTGCAAGCTTCTTGCAGCGGCTACTCAACTGCTTCTGTATTTTCGTAATAATAAACATCCAACTGCAGTCTCTTTACTGATCTATCGCAATATAAGGACAATCATAAGCATTGTAAACAGTTTAAATATGAGTAAAACTATAATAATTTACAAATTGCAGTATACCAAATAAAACATCAACTACAATATATAAAATCTATTACTGTCAAGTCGAGTGTCAAGCTGTCGAGCGGAGAAACTGTGACACTCAACAAATTTCCGGACTATGTTACAAACGGTACTGTATCCGCCTTATTCAAATTTTGGCAATGTCAGGACTATTATACATCGGCATCGACACTGTCCTCTTACGTCACCGATAGCGTCGGTTTTTGTTTCGAATAAGCTAGATATAATATGGTAAAAATTTGAGATGAAAACTCGAGAAATGATCATGACTCAAATTTCCGCAAAATCCATAAAGAAAAACAGATTTAGGCGAGGCTAAAGCACATTGAAGACATTGGAACTTTAAGAATATTCCTCTACATTTATTTCATAAGTCAATAAATAACCCAGCCAAAAGGGCAACTGCAAGTGATATACAGGGCATTGCAGCATATATATATATATATATATATATATATATATATATATATATATATATATATATATATATATATATATATATATATATATATATATATATATATATATATATATATATATATATATATATATATATATATATATATATATATATATATATATTTAAAATATTGTATCCTTCGATCTATGTCATAGTACAGCAACAATGCCAATAAAGTTTATGGTAATAAACTGTCTCAATCCATCTTGCAAAATATACTTACGCGTATGGCATAGTCAATGGTAAATTTATTAAGCTCCATTTTTCTTTCGACGTTTATTTTGTGTATCGTTAGTTATGACAGAGTATCAATAATTGGCGAGATTCACCGATTTACCTGATCCGGCTCTTGTTTTGAATGTTTTTCTATTCGGCGTTCTAAGTGGCTAGTGGTATTAGCACAGTGTCAGTCTGATACCAAAGGAACAGCAACGTTGACTGCAGTTAGTACTACTCGTATAATAGCGACTTGTCTGTTACGGAAAGACCCAAAGCATTATCAGATCGATTAGTTAGGAACAGAACAATCTAAAGACCTATAAAGGAGGGTGACAAAGACATTTTCCCCATGACCACTGGCCTTTCCCGGCCTAAATAGAAACTAAATCTAGATACAAAATTGGAATGCATACTTCCAACTGTAAATTTATAAGAAATTTACAGTTGGTTAAAAGATTTATAAGAAAATTAATCAGACTAGTATGTATGTATAAATATTATTTCTTGAATTGATTTTTATTTGCAATCGTGATTAGTAATTGGCGATTTTATTATAATTTTATGACGGTTCCATACCAAAATAGAAACACATAGTATGTGACATATACAGGGTCTGCAATAAACTATAACTATTTCAAAACGAGTGTAGCTATTTTGTCGATCAGCCTATTTATATAATATAGCGTATTTATTTTCTAATAACGTTAATAGAGGTCAAAATATTTCTATGTTCAATGGCATGTTTAAATTATGTCATGATTTTAACATATTTAGTTTGGAAAATAGACTGAATGAAGAAAATTAGTTCGCACGAACAACCGTATACATATCCAAAGTTATTAGTTCGAACTTATTTAGTTCGAACTAAACAGTGCATGTAAATGTGGTTATAGTTTAGTCTCATAATAATTATTCTGATAATAATTGCACTTTCAGAAATGTTAACAATATAGGATAAAGCAGTTGATAAAATGTTATGTATAGCAGAGGAACTAGGTGCCAGGGGTATTTATCTATTTATAGGAGTATTATATTATATTTATATGTATTGCTATTTATATAAAATCACATCAGTCGATAACATTTATCCAACCCCAACTCTAGTTCAGTCACATTTAATGTGATCTCCATCTCAAGAGAGAATGAAGTGCGGACTTGCGAAGATGATGCGCATCTGGTGGATGGAAGCATTCTACACCATCTGGATGCCGGGGAGAAATATATTAAGTCGTGGGTCCAACAACGGCACATCTATCCACTCTAAGTACCGCCTCTGACAGATCTGGTCTTCAGAACAGTCGGGGAGGAACAAGTTGCTTGCCACAAAAATGAATCTATCAGTTGATCGATATTATTCTCGCTAGAGGTACCATCCGTGCCAACCCTTTCTTTTTCGTACAGCAGCTTACAACGACGTTGGTCGGATATATCAATAGTCACATATAATAATGGACTTCTTTTTGTTGTCTCTCTCGTTTTATTATTTTTTAACGAAGAACACGAACAGCGTATGTTGTGGGGTAAAAATAAATTAGTGACGACTATAAGTTGGCGGCTAAACTTTCAAGATTTGTAGATTAATAATTATTATCTTTTAAACATTTTATATCTCTATATATGTTTATTGTGGCTTAAATGTTGGTGTAAATTTGTTATAAATGATGTATTTTAGAAATATTACCATAGAGAAATAATGTTTTAATTTGATTATTGAATACTTACTCTCTTACTATTTCCCTGACGAATCCTTATTTTCAAATTGGGCGCCCGTCCTACTGAAAATTTTGTTGATAATTATTTTTCACTTGTGCTGCTTATGCACTATTAGAATTATTTTACTAAATGAAAGATTATTTTAGAGCTACAAGTACTCTTGCCTCAGAGGGGGTTCAATTAGGCCTAGTTTTTGTTGATTGAATTTGTTTAAATGGAAGTTAACTAGTTATAATGGAAGTTAAACTATATGCAATTTTTTTTTAATAAAATTTATTATAATATATGAAATTTATGTGATGCTCTAAACTATGGTAGTTATTCTATTTGGTATTTAAATTATCACCTGAAATTTTCAGAACAAGAAAGAAGAAGTTATGTTTACATATAATTATTTTTAATACTAGAAATTGTTAATATTCAATAAAGTTTAAATTCCTATAACTATCCTGCGAAAACCTACTGAACTAAAAATCTATTTAATATGGAACTAAGTCTTCTCGAACAATATTCTTTAAAATTAGAAAATCTTTGATTGTTTATTACCTTTTTACTATAAAGTTAATCCTTTTTATGTACCTACACTAATTACCTGTCTCTTTCGAATGTACTGTACGCGAACTAATGAACTATGCTGCTGGGCTCTGGTGGTGGTGTCATCTTGCGGGATATCGCTGCACTGCCGCAGAACCAGCCAGCATGGTTCCGTTCGTACCTACTCTGCTTACGCCTTGGGATTTATCTACCCATAATTTTAACTCACTTGCTGCTGATATTGTATCCAAACTACTATCACTCGATAGTCGAAAATTGCAGTCACTAGACTGCAATTTTTCCTTCACTGGGCTAGGAAGCTATCCAGCTTCTTCCTTTTACACTTGTAAAGTCGACGAAAAACACTTACATTTGCAGTTTCACATCTCTAAAACCATATGTAATTTTCGAAACCAAAACAACTTCCTGGTTACATACTTGTTTCTTGCACTATTAGTTTAATTTTACCAATTAGATTGTTTCATAAAATTTAATATTTATACACTACTACACTACTTACTACACTTACTAACTACACTTAAAACTACCATATCTTGACCATGCTATATTATAATTTTGAATTCTGAACATATATTTACGGTTAATTCCAACTTCTGACGTCTAACTTAACTTTCTGTTTGGTGAGTTCCCTCTACGTTTTATACCTTAGTTCCTAGCTATAAATCTCGAACCTCTTATTGACACCTATCCTTTCATATTAATCCTTTAATTTGGACACAGTTTATTAGTTATTGATATTTGATAATTATTAGTACGACTTGTCTATTGTAATTTCACTTAAAACAGATTTTAGTGGCGATTATTTATTGAACTAGAACTATAATATGGTTAGACCGATAAGGCGCGTAGCTGGTTGACGTTTAGCTATACTCTGTTCGTTTGATGTGGACAAGGGTTTACTTGCGCATATGCTATAAGCTGTTAATGTGTATGAGTCTAAATAATTTAATTTGTTATATTTAATTGCCGATTTAGGTTCGATCCCGTTTGGGCGCTTCCCAAAAGATGATTGTATTGTAATACATTTGACCCAGTCAAAAATGACAGTTTTAATTAATTTATAAGATCAGTAGACTGTTCGATCATAGGGAAGAGGAGTCAAGAAACTTTCCTACAAAGGAAAGTTTGACATATTTACCATTATATCCTATGCTAATTAATTTTAGGAAATTATCCAAACTGTTCAGGATCCTAAATTATAACATAATGCATTCCGATGAATATTTTTTGTCTATCGATATTTTTCATCACTAACAATTGACCCTCTCAAGTGCAATCTGCACAGCAATGCTCTGACAAATGCATTATTTATGTTTTAAGGGGTGCACGGCCACTCTGCCTCTGCTCCTGTATTGCCATGAGTAACAGGCGCCTTTAAAATTCATATAAGGTATCAGAGCAAAAACTGGATGACCATTAAAATATTAAATATTGTATACGAGTAATAAAAGAGTTGTTGCCCTGTTCCATATAAGGCAGGGAGAAGATTGAGGTACCAATTTTATTTGCAATGTTTAAAATTCTCGAGGCTATTTCCGCTACTGGATAAAGCATGATATGTTGATAATGACAATTGCATATCATTAACCGTTTCCGTTTACATCTAATATATTCATAATTTTAATAGGATTAGTTTAATATTCTTAATTGGTTTTTTGCGATAAGGTTAAATGTCCAGCTTTGCTGGAACGGACCTTGAACATAGTAGAACATAATAACAGCAGCAGAATTTGCGTATAAGTGAAATACACTTCTATTTTACTTATTCGCAAATATTTAAATTTTCTCAACTATTGTTGAAACTATCAACTTGTGTTACTTGAATATTTCAGTTGCCTTAATTCGACTTAATTTCAGTTCATTTGATTCTATCAATTACAAAAAGCCATGATAATACCGGATGTCAACGATATTATCCACCTCTTTGTTACTTTTCTTCATAAAACCCTGAAATTTGAGGTTGACGTATAGGGTATGTTGATGCAACTTTTAAAATAACAGGACATATGTTGCAATTCCGGTTATTCAGGAAATAATTTAGTCTTTTTTTCAAATGTATGAAATTATATTTTTTTCTATAATCTGGTAGTCTATAATCTATAATCTGAAGTTTGTCTATTTTAGTGATAAAGGCCGGATCCTTTTAACTTTTATACATGTATCTTCTATAACCAAAGAAGATAAAAAAACGTATCATTACTATCACATAAGACCAGAAAATTGTATCTATAAATTTCCAACCTTGCAATTTTCTAGCTCCAGTATTTCCAAAATCATTGAATATGCTATGTTATCACAGCTTACAAACTTTTTACACTATAAAATATGTCATTCATTATATTGAAAATATGACAGATGCAATGGAGGTAAGAAAACCTCCGGTTGGAACCTTTTGCGATCTCAGCCGGGCTTTGGAATGTGTTCAACATTTCCCACAACAATTATTATGGAATCAGAGGTATGCTATTAGAATGACACAATTATTACCTAAGTAACAGAACGGTTGCTCAACGTTAAAAATCAAAGTTAAATATTAAATAAAAATATAAAAATTAAATTCAAATAATGAACATAATAATACAAAATAATAATTACCCGCAAGTTGTGTATACCCCAAAGGTCCATTCCGGGTCCAGTTTTCTTTATAATTTATGTGAAAGAACTCCCTACCATACTAAATGGAGTTATCGTCGCCGCCATGTGCCGATGATGCGGAACTAACATTATCATGCAATTAAAAAATAATGCTAAAAATTGTTAATTGAAAAATGTACGTGACTCTTCAAAGAAAGCGTAACTGGTTACTGTCACATGGAGTCCAAGACAACAGGTATAGACACCGGCGTACCTATTCCCTGTTTAGCGGGAGTTATGTATAGAATATTGCTTGCCGGTGCACTCATGATTCAGGCGTCCATTTTTTCGAGGGAAACTCGAGTGCGAGTTATCTCTGTTGAATATTTCGGTGCCCGATTTTTATCTCCTAACGTCTAGGGATTGTAAGTCATATTTAATGGCTGTTATTTAGATGTTTTGACGATTTAAGTAACGAAATGAGAAATGGTTCTAGGTTCTACAGTTTATGTTAGTGGAAATCAAGTTTCTTCTCCCTAGCGAGCCGCTACTGTAGTAAGCGAAACCTCTATCTCTTAAAGTATCTCTTACCTGATTCTACCGTGAACCTACCCTATCTACCCTGATCCTACCTATAAACATCTTAGTTATTTTTCAATGTTTCAAAAACTACAATTATATTTAATACTCTGCAGAATTTTAATGTTCCAACTCTCACTGTTGGTTTTAATAATTCCAGTTTGGACAACGACGTATCAGGGGGAAGGGATATAAAATATGCAATAGAGGCTTCTGTCATGCTCAGAGCACAATGGAAATTTGGCTCCTTTGTGTAACTAACTATACCTAGTAAAAAAATAAGATAGAATATTTGCACTATCAAACAAATTTGCATAATCATGAATTTTTCATCGACCCTAATATTGTATTTATAATGATGAGAATAGCAGCGCTAAAATTAGAACTGTTTATGGTTGGATGATGAGTTAAAGTATTTTTCAGGAAATGCCGTTAATATATACATTTGGTGGTTATAAATTTGCTTCTTAAAATATACGTGTTACCTAAAAAAAATATGTTCGGTAGGAATATGTCTGGTTATTTAGGAATATGTCTAGTTATTCTTGCGAGGGCAAATAATTTTGCTAATGTAAGATGTTAAATATAAGGGAAGGGATATACTTATCTGTGTTTCTACTTTATGCGATAGTAATAAAGTAATAATAGTACAATAGTTTCGGGTCAGCATCAAAAAGTTTAATTAAATTATTTATTATTTTTCGAATATAATAATGTTACATGTTAGTTTTAAATCAATGTTGGGGTTGGGAGGTACCGGGTTAATTCAGAAATAATATTTCGTCTTGGTTAGAAGTAAATTTTTGTACAGTAGAATCTATATAAAAATAAACTAAACAAACTATCGTGTAACTAACGAATGGTGTAATACGAATCTTTAATATTATTTGACATTAGAAGACCAATGGAAGTGAGTGGCTCAACTATTACTACAACTAAAAATGCTGGTAGAAGTTTATTTTAAATATTTATGAATAAAAACATTTATGAATAAAAAACGTTTGGTATCTTTAAACTAAACTTGGGGTACAATTATTTGGTCACACACGAGGATTATTGTTTTTATTCTACCTGAATAAAAACAATAATAAAAGCGTAGGTCGCTCAAAATACATGTACATTTCAAAATTTACTGGAAGGCGTGGCTTAAGAGGCCTCCAGGTGACGTCATAGTGCTTGAACCAATGACACGCAATCTATGTAAGGTAACCCTAGTAAGTTAAAGGACCTTGGGTAAAAGTCACCCAAATAGCAACAGCAAATACCACCCAAAGTGGTATTTGCTTTTTATGGTGGCATGATTTACTCAATGAAATAAATTGGAGGCAAAGACCATCCTATGATCTTTTACAACTAAACATTTATTCACCAAGAGATAGATCTACTCCGTATAGTGTTTGTTGATGCTATGGTATCTATCTCGCATGAGATACTTTTACCGGTTATCTGATTTCCTTTTAATTTCTGGACGCGTTCGAAGATGTATAGTTTTTTTGATTATTTGGTTTTCATTTGTTGTCAGGCTGGTATAAGAATGATACTTAATTTTATAAAAGCAAAGCATGGATACTTGGTACTTGATACACTTGGTACTTGGTACATAAAAGCCTTATTCTTATTGTAGTTTATTTTGAGTCTTTATTATATTATTGTTTTAATAGCTCTATTTTTTGTAGGTATAAGTAATGGTATTTTTTATTGTTTATATATATTTTAATGTTATTTGTTTTTGTAATTGTTTATACTGGATTTTATAATTGTTTATACAAATTACGAGACATCTAGTAATTTAATGTAAACATAGTCCAGCATTGGTTGCGCGAAATGATGTGCCAATCTAGTAGCATTTAGTTTCTGTATTATTTCCTGCTCTGTTCTTCGGTGACTAAGGCTTACTTATCCCGTGATAATTGGCTTCTGGTTGTTTATGCCATTTAGTTTCAAGTGCGGCAAGCTCAATCAACTTACTATACACTGTCGTCTAGTGCAGTATATAGTCTATGGAAAAGTAAGAAGTTTGGGAAGAAAATTGGCGAAGTAGGTATTGCTTTTTTTTCACAATTCGCGGGCCAAACTAATTTTATGGGCCTGTACGTAAATATATTTTAATATTCAGAAATATTTGAAACATCTTTTGCATTCATTGACAATTAATACAAAACATAATTATCTGTTAATTTACTAAATACAATAAATACAAGAACCATTAATTGAATATACATCCTTTGCATTTTCAACCAACTAACCAAACTATATAAACCGTATCCCTTATGCGTTCTGTCTACCCTACGTGTACGTTGGCATTTGTACTTTTCATTATGTTCTTTTTGTGACACAAAAGCATGAAGTTCATAGAATTGTCAGGCAAATGTCGCATTGTGATTGAGATAATTTAACACTTCCTAACACAATCGACTACCGAGACCATAACTGTTTTGATGTGTCTCTATGGAAACATTTTATGTGGTTATATTATAGACAATAGCGTATTTTACACCGTAATTAATGGTGTTTATATTTTTTTAAATGTCAGTACCTATGCAAATTAAATTGCTAAATGCTAAATGGCATAAATTTACAGTTAGATACTAAATGCTAAACTAGAACTGCTATAAACTAGGCCACAATTTTTAATGGAAAAACAGCAACACATCCCTTCTTTTGTTTAGATTCCATCAATATATAATGTGGGGTTTACGTAGTAGTCTGCATTCTGAAATGTGGGTTGTCAACCGTATTTGATAGGATGACAAATTATACTTTTAAAACACCTTCTGGAAACTGATACAGCAACGTGTTACATAATCTATGAAGAATGGAATCCTGAATTCAGCGTTGGGGAAATAAACAAAAAACGGTCTTAGTATATATTTATTATATTACCTAAATAATAAATATTTGTTTATACATAAATATGAGGAGAACTGTATTTTAGATAATATGCAGTATAAATATGTAGGTAATGACAATAAATTGGCTTACTACTTATTTTGAGTATTTTGCCTCCCGAATTATATGCATATTAAATAATGACTTTGGTCGCATCATTTAGATCGCATCACTTAGACGCTCTCAGCTGCGGTAAGTTTTTGCTTCGAGCGCCAAAATCTGTTTAAAGTGCAGAAATACCTACCACTTTTCCATATAGATGGCGCTGTAGGGGCCTCGGGTAGCTACTAGTGCAGAAGGCGGAAATCCCAGGGGTCACGTGCTTCAAAGATATCACCTTTTATTACCCTATCTCAAGGAGTACACAGGTTCATTGTTATTTATTGTTACTCTTTACTCGTTACATCTACCATTAGTACTATATATCTGCCTATCAATACATATATAGGTCAGCCAACAGGGCGTTTAAACATGGCAAAAATCGTCAAAAACCTGCCAGCCCCGTTACTCAATGACCACTCCCTACGTCCGCGAGGGAAGTGGCAAAGAAGTCGAGCTGCTTCCTGGCCGGACTGCAAACTTTGAAGGATAACGTGATTGATGGCCCCGAAAGGGTTGGAGAAATTCGTCGAAATTCCTCACTCGTGTCGGTGCTAGGGTGAACGCTGTACCTACTTAGAGTTCCTTATCTCGTTTCGATAAGTGAACATAAAGTTTGTAACATACATAAATGAGAATTAAAAAATATCTCATCGTCAAAGGGTAACCCGATGTCGTTGATAAGCGGCGCGAGCCAACTTTGATCTCGTCAAAGCGTAGCTGCATCCATTGACGATGCGGCATTTTTTATTCTCATATATATCTGTTAGACAATATTTCTTTTGGCGTTTGACGGCATACGGTTTGTTCACACACTTCGTCTAAACGGAGATGCTTACTGTTTCATTCGGTAACACTAGACGGTATTCACTATTGTAAGCATTGCTGGACGGTCGTAAGCGGAGATGTTTACTGAATATTTTAGTGAAGGAGAGCTGATTTTAAAGGCTCAGCGTGCTGATATTTCCCTTACCACATGAGAACTCATAGGAAGGAGATTTCCTAAGAGTTAGGTTTCTCGTGTGAGCTGCTCTGACCGTCATGTAATTTCTAGCATACCGCTTATGAGAGTTTCCTGGCATTGGAAAATTGTTTACGGGGGCGCGACTCCCCGAACGGAGTTGTTTTTGACTTGACTATAACCAGAACCGATTGTGTAATTTATTACCAATCTATACCTAAAAAGAAATGCATTTTACAGCATATATCAACGTATAAACTACACTGTGTGGTTACGGAAATTATTAATTAATGAAATTCCATGAAACTAACGTAATTTATCCTCCAAACTTGTTAATATATTTTTATTTTAGTGTACCTACTACTCGTGTATAGAATTTCAATTCGTATTTCAGATTGTTAAAGGGGTCTTTGTTATAGTCTTTGTTAGGCATGTTTTGTAAAGAAAACGGTCAGGTAACATGAAAACTTTGGGCGTCTTATTATAAATATGAAGTAAGGGTACATAATGAGTCTATTATTTTCTTTCAGGAACATGATGTGCCTATCATATACGAAAATTCATTACAATTTTCTGTACATACATATATAATGATGTCACTAAATCCTACTACCTACAAAAGTTTCAGAAACTGTTTTCATTAAAAACGGTTAATTATTTTATCATGTATCATTCCACATGAGATACGAGTAGTGTATGCATTGTATGCATAATTTGTCACATCGAATAGAACATGGCTTCAAAAATAGATTTCACATGAGAAGTATTTACATGTGTATCCTTTCGAATAACTCTCGGTTTATATTGACGAATGAAAAGCATACATTGTACATGCGGCGTTATAGTCGCACTATCCTTTTGACCTTTTCCATTAAAAAACGTTTCAGCTGTATGGATTTTTATATTTCATACATTATGGACTAAGTTGGATGTAATAATATATGTACGCGGCTAAAGAAGAAATACATGGATACTATGGATAGTCGTAGGTGGCCACCATTTATGAATTATTGCAAGTTTTAATGAGAATAAAACCTTTTTTAGAACCAAATTTATAGATTTGTACTGCCATATGCCATTGGCAATTTAAAAAAGAAAACACGCACAGTCTAAATCCTTATAAGAGCGCTTTTATAGTGGACTCGAAACAAAAACCGATGTACGTGATCAACTGTGAAACATGTGACCAGCGCAGGGGCGCCGACTTCGCAGAGTCGGCGCTCGCCACTCAGCGCCGGCAAAACCGACTATGCCACCCCCACCACTGGTGGATCTAGAATTTTCTGTTTGGGGCTGTCATGTCAATATATGTAAAAGTAGTTGGGTAGCATTTATTACGATGGAGACATGATGTGGCAAACGATTTGTGATTTAATCAAAGCGATCGATTAGTAGATTTGAGACCTATTTGGGATCGACTACATAATAAATCACCATCTCTATAATTTAGCACTTATCTTACTCATATTTAAGAATGTTACAGGTAAGCATTATAAAAGTGTGTTACAATATGGAACATGACTAAAATTTTAAATATAAAAATAATACTAAAAACAGCGTAACGTTGTAATAAAATGTGTACTTCACAAAAAAACAAGATTTCTAATTCCGCGCCATCAGTGGATAAGAAATATATGAAATATTACCAATTTTATTAAAACAAAGAATAGAAGAACCCATAAAAAACTATAGAAGATATGAAGTTGTGGAATCTGAAATGGGCCATAATCTATTATAATTATATCATTACTGTATAGGTACTCTATACATATGGCTGCCCTTATAAATTCAAGTCTATATGACCGTCCATTATAATACAAGACGAGAAAACCATTCAACAATAAAACAGTATCGCTATTTAATGTTTATCTTTCAATTAGTCGAAACCACTTGGTTGAGTGACATAAAGCAGATACCAGACCACCGCAAACAAAAGATTTTTTTATAACTTTAACAGCTTTAAAAGGACATGACATGCATGCATTTGTAAAGCTTTGAACTTTGTTGCACTCCACATGGAGTGGATATTATGGCCGTAGTTCGTAGTTACATTTTATCGCAAACCAATCAGACGAGCCAGCCTTTGATTACCATTCTTATCTAATTGCTGATTTGTGCAGGAGATTACTGCAAGTAACGGCTTGTGTACGAAAATATGCGTTATTTATTTAAATATGCTGGGAATGCGTGTTTGTAAGAAGCGCGACCGCGACGGGTTAACGCATATGATTAACAAATTAGGGAAGTTCGTTTTACGAGAATAAAATGATCGAAGTTGCCGATGTAGGCAATTATAATACTACACAACTGAACGCGTTAATTTAGGAACGCAATAATTTAGGTGTCAAATCATTAATATGGGGTAAATATTTTTAAACGAGTAAATATTTAACTTATATTAAATTTAGGACACTATCCGGTATATTTAGAACACTACATTTGTTTCCATATCTGCATGGCCAAGTGGCCATGCTGCTCAATATTTCATTAATAGTCCACGAAAAAAATTATATCTCCCAAAATATACTAGCCTCATGTTTCGACTGGTAGCATTCCCAGCATAACTATTTCATTATTGGTTGTATTGCAATCATTTGGCAAAGTACCAGTCTTCAAAAAGTCCATAAGTATAGTTGCACTAAGTATTCAGCGGTAGGTAGGCCTAATTTTGGCCTAATAAATTTGTACCATTTCTATCATATTTTATGAAAATTCTATTAGTTGCTTTAATAGATCTTTAATAATCATCTGGCAGATGAAAAGAACGAAGCACTCACAGTGTGACATATGAAAGCCCTTTTAGGTAAATGTGGTTATAAAGGAAACTAGAACATACGTACGTAACATTTTACGTACCTTCTACAGTAAACGAGATAGAGGACATATTTCTGCTAAAAGAACTTAGTCTCTATTTATGTCTGTGAAGTACCGTCGCTTAAAATTGGGACTACCTATATATTAATAATATGATTTGATTTTTAATTGTATTAAAAATAAACAAATGTGTAGGTATATAACTAAAAGAGTATTAACAATATCGCAAAACTGCGAAGAACTTTTTTGTACTTTAGTTTTTGAAAAATTCCTTGATGAATTTACCACTACGAAGACGGTGTGGGGAGAAAGAATATCGTGCAAATAGGTGTGACAAATGTTTTGCGAATCTACAATATATCATTTACTATTCACTCTAGTCATTCGATCAAGGTGGCGTAAAATTCAACATGAAATAATGAAAACACTGAAACTGAATATTTACCAATTTTGATGAAATATAATATTGAAAGGCTTTTAAGCTAACACGAAACCATAACTGCTTGGCAATAACAGAACTCACGGAGAACGGGTAGACCATAAAACACCACTTTCGTAATGAAATTATCTCCTTTACCTTACAAACTCCACATTCCCCTGTTCTCTGAACTATAGACTCAAGTGAGCTTCCTTCCACAAAACTCAAACTCTCAACAAATTTAAATCGAGGGTGAAATCGCATGCTTGAAAAACATGTAATATCAGAAATAAATGGAGTTGAATCACAGATATTCAGTAAAAACAAGTTTCGTTTAACGACTAGTTTGAGCTGCAATGAAACGTATATTGCAATTACGAATTTTTTGTAACGTTCTTCAGGAATAGTAATTAAAACTTAATAAATCAGTCGGAACCTTAGTAGTGTTATTTATAGAAGATAATTGAAATACCAGCGCTGAACGTACGGCGTACGGTCTCTTTTAAAGAAATGTGAAAGCTGAAATATGATATAGCAGCGAAATGTGATGTCAATTTATTTTCCCTTGCACAATTGCATCACAAATTAATGTAATAAAGTGTAAAGATCGAGTTACTTTATGTACTGTTTGTACTAATAACTGTAATACATTTCGGGAAATTGTGATAGTAGGTCAGTCAGATTGGATTATAAGGTAGTGGTGGTATATATGGCCCAACTAAAAAAATATAATATTTCGTCAATTTAAAAAAAAAAATTCTCACAGGATCTTATAAACATCCTTGCTTTCGGGAAAAAAATAAACAAAAAATCTAATGCAAAACTCAAAAAAACAATTAATCATTAAATGTAGTCGTTGGGTGACATTACCAACCCTGGTTATGTTGCTATGGCCCTAAAAAATAATAATTTTAAATTATTTATTAAGGAAATTTAGCTTAAATATAATGGACTAACAACAACACAAAGGCAATGAAAAACTATGAAAAACAATGAAAAACAATGAAAAAGAAGAGTGGGCTGCATCATCAAACCTATCTGGAGATATGGCACTTACATAATATCGTAAATCTGAGCTTTTAAATACGACAAAATTTTTTTTCTTGGTCAAAAAATTTCTTGGTAACGTAGATTTGGAATAAGATAATCCCACTTCTGTACTTCTTTATTAAACAAATTCTTAGTAACACTCTTAGCTTTGTAGTTGCATGTGGCTTCTTGTTTTCGGGATCCTTGTTCTCAACGATTTATTCAAGGTAACGTTTGAAGTTTGGGGCACTTTTTTAAAATGGATAAAGGCATATCGAACTCATCCCAGTCAGCGACACTTTCTTCCGGCAGTTTTAGAACCTTGAATGAAGTATCTGGTATCATAGATGGTGCAAAAGCTGCTACGGGTATCGTATCAGGGTTCAACGGGTAGATGCCAGTTGTTTTGAATCCGTAATGTATGTTGGATGAAGTCATGCGCTATGGCCAAACTTTTGTTAAAATAATATTAAAACACGATTTGTTAAGTTGTCTCTCAGGATATATATATATCCCAATACCTCAGCAGTTGCTGGTCCCAATGGGAGTATAGGATCTATAAAATTTTTCGTCTCCATTTTGTCATAATATAATAATAACAATCGTGATACTCATTTGAAACATTAAGAAAACTTGCTTGAAGGCTATAAATATAGCTCGGTAAATAACTTCTTATCACGAGTTAAGAATAAGGGTTTTCACGGAAAAATTTCTTTTTTATATAACCATTTTTATGATGGAGTCAAAGTCGAGATGCTTTTAGTATGTTATTTAGGATATCTGTTCATGTATCTGACCAGAAAGATATTTTGTCCCAGATCTGTGCCCTAGATTTACCCTTGTATTTTTTTAAATTTAACTTGACTGCCTACCATAACATTAACTTGTTTGCTTAGCATTTCGGAGTATGCAAGAGATATTGAAAGCGATACTGCTGTGTATAGGAATAATTAAGTGTCGTAAAACGAGGGTTATATGGAGAAATTTGTAATAACCATCATGTACTACAATAATGCGAATATGATAATAACGCGTCTACCAAATGGGGTTGACATAGCTGACTAGCAATGATAGCTACTGATAAGACTTATTATGTAGCGGCATGTGGGTTAAATATAGGAAATATATGCTGTAGATTAATACAATCTAAAATAATACAAAATAGTGCATGTTTACCTTTACGTAGACCGTAGGTAGTATTGAAGAATTTTGCAAATGTATCTATAGAACTAATAAAATTTGCAATGAGTCACCCTCAATATACACCAACTTTATAAAGCTGTAACTTTTTTATTTAGGAATGGATTGAGAAGATTTTCGAATTGTTTTAATCCTAAACACTTCAGCTTTAAATACTGGTTGAGTGAAATTATTTAATTTCTTCACAAGCACTCTATACAGGGTAATATGAAAACTATGTTTTTTTCCTTTTCAATCTATCTTAGTTTTATCGATCACCCTGTATATTCTACAGATGATGCCATCATACACTTTTTGAATTTTGGCTTTAAATGAAATTAAAAGTCGAAATGAATTGAAAAACAACTCAAGTAACAGTTTAATTAACGTTTAAATTAATAACATTTCTATAATAAGATTAATAATATTTTTAAGATTGTGTTTTAATAACGCGTCGCTCCTCCTCGAACCCGTATAATTGCTTGACATCGTCTTGGCATAGGTACTCCCTACAATTTTGTTAATACGGTCGTCGGCAAGAGAATTCTAGAATCCATCGAATCTTCAATCTCGAATATACAGGGTGATCGAGAAAACGGAGAGAGTAGAGTCAGTAGATTGAAAAATTAAAAAAATGAGCAAGGCTGCTAGTATGCGGTTTTTTGCGGGCTAACAAAGCACCAAGTATACAAGATTTAATAAAGCATATAGCAGTCATATGATGCAGCGGTTCAAGCTCCGCTTTCCAAACCACAGGGAGCGCTGGTTCGATACTCACATAAGGACTTTTTAATTAGGTAGGCAACACAACACACACACTATGGAAGTGGGCGTTGTAAACGCCATCTATCAGGTAGTAACTGAAATAATTTAGTAGGTAGGTACTGTGCATGATAATTGATAGGTTATGATGTTACATCCGCCTTCACATTTCCGTTCCATTTCCCAAAATTTACCCTCATATCGCCGTAATAGATGTTTACACATCAAAAACATGCACCCTGTAGGGTGCGTGTAAACCGGTGTTTAAAGCTGAAGTGTTTAGGATTTAAAAACAATTCTAAAATCATCGTAACCCATTTATTAATAAAAAAGTTGCAGCTTTAAAATTGATCTATATTTGGTTAAAAAAGTGGTGTTATAAAAGTGGTCTAAAACTATTAATTAATTAATTATTTCTCTAATTCTTTTTTCTCTAAACGATTTTAGTTGCTCCGTTGTATTATTATTACTTATTGGTTCACTACCACTTTAGTCCGTTTTTTTTCACACCAGACTTAAGAAAAAGCGACTAGAATCATAGCAGAAACCAGACATGCCTCTAAATATCAAGACCTAGGTACGTATGATTTTGTCGGGAGTCGGGATTTTGGCCTCAAATTGTAAGGGTGCGTATACATTAGGCGAGCCTAGCCTGTATTATGTAACGTAACAGACTCGAGTAATTGGTAAACCGAGCACCGAACAAACCTACAACAAACGGATCGCTTGAGGCTAGTTCCGAGCCAGAGGGAGTCTGTGTTTGAAACGAACACAAACTATGAAAGTAACTTAAAACATAACTTACCATTGTGCCTTTACTCCTCGAATTTCACTGGCGTTAAAGCAATCATGTGTATTACAAATTGCATTAGCATAAATGCATACACTTTTAGTAAATTGTGACTACTGATCTGCTTTTAGAAACTGATTGTTAAATAACAATATTAATACGAACCAGTAGGTAACTAAAAACTCTTCTAAAAACTTTAAGCTCGCACTGAAAAAAAGATGAATTCAGCCAAATATCGGAAATATTATCAAAAGGAAATATTGAAAAATGTATATTATGACGTCATATCAATCATCGGCGGCACTCGTGAGAGGTCGGCTGTTGGTCGAGATTCTAAAAAAAATTAATTTAAATAATAAATTATGACTAATTGTGTACCTACAAATTATGTATGATAATATCAAAGTACATTTTGAGGTATTACCTTTATAATAAAAATATATTTGGATTAAAATCTCGCGTGACATCTATTGTGATTCACTATTTTAGAGAACTTGAGCACATTTAATCATTCAATGTTAACCTTTGTTATTTTCGGAATACGTAATTAAAGTTCTTAAATCACTTGCATTTTTTGCAATAGATCCAATATACCTAGTATTTGAAAGTTGGGCTGCTTTACATTATCAATGTTCCTTCAAAGTGGTTTTGTCAAGCCACTTTGAGGGAACTTGCGCTTACTTGTTGAGATATTTCAGATGTGCGTTTCATTAAAATGTTAATTTTCTGCTTTCCCATAATATTGATTTTCTTCGGATACCAGCAAGTTCTAATTGTAATCATGTTCCCTCTATATATAAATTAAATGTATCTCATATTATCCATGTACTTCATAACTTCAATAGGTACTTTAAGTGCCTCTGTAAGTTTAATTGCTAAATTGAACAATATCAGGTAATTGGATAAAATTAAATATATTCTTAAATCCGCAGTGGAGGAGAAGCGGGGAATATCACCATATAGAGTAATTTCGCCACCATCGATGTAAACACAAGGACGCGTATCTAAATTGTAGCATACGGCGCTGAGCATGACAATGAGATGGAGGAAGCTAGTGTGTAATTGTTGTCGTGGGAGCATTTTATATGTCGCAACATCTAATTTCTTGGACATACACATTATGAGGTATGTCCAAAAACAAAATTACCGCGAGGATGAGTTGAATCTATTTGGCATTTTATACATTTGCGAAAGTATTTGTGCTTGAATATTTAAAGGAAATGCCACTCTTTTGTGAAATATTTTTGGTTTAGTAACAATACACGTTGGGGGTAATATAGCCAGGAATGGCTCTTGCAATTTCCCCATGGCGACCTTCCCCCGCTTGTATATCTAAACAATAAAATGCTTTTGTTATATTTCCCGTATTGCGTTGCGGTGCTACGGCATAGGAAGAGATCAACCGGGAGGCAAAGTGGTCCTCTGATGAGTAAAAGGAAGTCATCAATTTTAATCATGCTGGGAAATCTGTTCAAAAAGTTTGAGAGAGAATACACATTCCCAGGACCACTTTAAGAGATCATCTAAAGAAAAATACTTCTGTAAAAGATGCATTGGGACGAAAGCCTATTTTTACCTCGGAAATTGAGCAAGAAATAGCTGAACATGTAACAGAGAGATCTAATTCTGTTTAATAATACAGTTTCGAGTATTGTTCGCATGAAATTGATATCCGGCGGTCTGACACTCTAAAACGGTCGGACATTGAAAATGGTGACCCATCTGATTTCGAAAAAATACAATTTAACCGAGAAGATCTATTCTTGCTTTCGAGTTTACTTGTTAGATTACTATTTCTTAAATTAATTTCAACGGGTCGAAATCGGTCGGAAAATGTCGCCCAGATCGACTTACACTTTAAAAAAATTCAATTTAACTCAAAGTATCTAAGTTTTAATTTTTCAACCAAATTACAGGTCAGTGCGTGGCTTTTACGAATTGATCGGTCTGAAAGTAAAAAACAACCGGATCCAAGATGACAGATCGGTTTTTGTAAGGTAAAGGTAGCAGAGCTTGTTAATCATCTTTTACGATTGAGTTACATTATTTTTCGGATCATGGAATATTAAAAAAATTATGGAAATGTAATTTTATTGTATGAAAAGAATTATAAGTATTCCGTCAACATTAGTTTTGACATTTAATTAAAAGGTCTTTCATTTTGCATTAAAGGAGCTGGAATCTCACACTTTAAGATTTGACAGTGATCCTATAAAATCCAATTATTTTTGTAATATTTTGTGCTCTCTACCACATCACGAGTATATTCGTTATTCATCGTCTTCGTCCCCGCCATCTTCCGAAGGGAAATCACAGTCGGTATTTTCATAGTCTAAAAAAAGTTAAAAATCAGGTAATTATTACTATATTGTATTCAACATAACGTCTCCATCAAACCACACAGCCATAGTCTTCGGTATTTAATAGCTGCATCAGGTCCTGTTTTTCGGAGTTCATCCATATATATGTTTGAAACATACTTATTTTCACATGCATTAGCAGTGATGAATGGCACGGTGGAATTGATAGGGAATCAAATGTGGCGAATCCTTTAATAACAGCCTTTCATTTTTGAATTTTGACGAACAATTTCCCTACGTCTAAATAACGTAGGGAGTTGGTGTTATAAAATCCAACCTCCATCAAAATTTTGGATTCAGCATTAATTTTAGTGAAATTACCCAATAAAATAACAAGTACATCGGTATTATTGCAACGCACTACAATATTAATTGGGGAGTGGAATTTAGATATTACATACAATATTCTCATTTCCGCTTCTTCGTGATTGCAAGAATAGTCATTGGAAATAGCTCTGCCGATCGTATTATTTTAAGTGGTGAATTGGTAGCATGTGTTTTTGACATAGACAGTCTTGTTTTAAAAAATATCAGATATAGAAGGATCCTGAAAGTGGTTAGTAATAAATTTGACGAAATTTTCTTCAAATTCGTTGCTTCGTAGGCAGTTTATAAAATTTGTGGGTTTTATCTGATCGGCCCCGTGTATTCACAAACTTGTTGTTCTAGATGTTGCACTCTCCTTTGCCTTTCTGCGTCTCTAATGCTTGAATTAATATATTGGTCGAACATCACACGAATATGTTGAATATGAATTTTTACTTTACTTCATTAATTGGAGGGGCCATGTTCATTTTTTTTGTACTATCAGTGTATCATTTACATACTTCAATTCCGACCAGTTCTCGATCATCAACCCCTCGCAGAATATCCGCCGTCTTGAATGAAGGGGTGAGTTTGTCTTTCGTGAATGACAGCCGTATTTTTCAATTTATCAAAGAAACAGGTGACGCCAGCATTTTTGAAAAGAAATATGTGTTCTACAAATATTTATTCTTCTTTTTTTTATTTTGAGTATTGAGAAATCTTGTGCGAGAGAAGGGGCGACATATTAATATTTCGCGGACCGCATGTGTGACCAGGATCGACTTAGGTTGATAAATTGTAACCATAATTCAGTGCAGGGATGAGGGAAACCTGGAAAATCTCATTATTTGAATCTTGGGGATAAATTACTGAAAACTTATTTCGCATCAGTGCTAGGAATCGAACACACACTGCTGCTAGGTGATCGAGCCGAGAGCTAGCGTGCCAATCGCTCGACCATCATCCCTGTTGACGGTCGAAAACTCAAATTTCTATATCCATATGCCTTCTATATTTTGAAACAACGTTTTTCTCTTGCTCAAGAATTGCATTATTACCCATAGGAGTCGTATTAACTTCCTTGGACTATCTGATAGTATAAATAACTATTTACGAACAATACAATGATGTGTCATGCATAAAAGAAAATTCAGTATGTCGAATTATATGGAGTTTATGGCAATTTATCAGCATATTATACCTAAGAGGGAGTATAATGGGATTTGTAAATATTTTATTCCACTTAACGAATTATTTGATCCTCGGCTCCCTTTTCCACATTTACCCGCATAGTATAACTTTAGATCTGATCCGATAGAACTTTGTATAACTTGCAATATAACACTAATTTGATCTATCGCTCTGCGTGCCTACAAACAAAGGTCTCTAATTTTCTCTATGCGTATACTCGTATACTTGAGACAGACCAAATTTAATCATACCTATTATTAGACGAGTAAAATTGGGAAGCCAAGTTGTTTAGTTTTCGATCAAAAGAAGCTGACGTAGAACTAAATCAGACTTGGTAGGTACGTTTCTTTAATTAGAAATTAGATGATCGTGTATATGAAATCATTTTTTACGACATCTTATTGAGGCCGGGAACTTTTTTATTTCGAAAAAACAAAAAAAACATTTTTTTTGTCAAACATGTTTTTGAATCACCGTTATATCTCTAAAAATAATTGTGCTATTGAACCTATTTTTTTTGTAATATAAGTAGACATAATATCGCTTCTACCTACGTACCATGTGAGTATGAAATATAGCTAGATTTTTGTTTGTTACAATAGTAGCAAACTTAAACTTGTTTTTTTCGTTAATTTATTTTTCAGGAATCGAGAAAAGCTTTTATTTGAGAAATGTGTTCTACAGACAAACTGAAGCCAATATATGTAAAAAAAAATTAGGGGCATAATTTTTTCTGTAAATACGGGCTAAAAAAAATCATTGCCCGTTTACTACAACGTTATGTGTCTAGTTATTCCGTTCATTTATTGTACTAGTCGGACTATTATTAATAGCTCCAAAATAGGTAGGGTCCTAAGTTACCTATATTTTATTGTTTTAAGGTAAAAACATGTCTAAAAGATAGCTAAATATAACTCATAGCTGTAAACTTAGCACCATAGGCGTCGACTTTTGCACTTTTGGCAGGGTGCTCCACGGAAGCAACGAAAAAATATTTTGGCAATGTTAGATAAAAACAAAAAAATAAGTAAGAAAAATTAATACACCTGTATCAACTAATTTTTCCAATATTTGCCTGGTAAATTTGGGGCATACTTTAAATCCCACAAAGTACTTCTACGATACCGGGCTTTTATTTAATACCGAAACCCACGTGATCAGTTTTTCTGTTTCGTGGGGAATCAATTTCTCTAAGTTGGTATTTAAGAAGTTACCATGTAAATAACTAAGTCCCTATGGAATACCAATTCATAAATTTCATGGTCAATTCACAGGCGTGCTTAATGTGTTTACCTGCGTGATGTAATTATATCACGTGGGTTTCGGGATTACATGAAAGCCCGCTACGTGTATGGGTGTATACACATTAGCAGTATAAAAAAATGCTTTGACAAACGATAGACATTGGGGAAAACTAATAAGATCAAAAATTATTGTAATGTTTGGGCTTCATATGCTTCGCTGTATGTAGGTATATACAAATTTCCAAAAATAAAAGTTTATGGATTCCTGAAAATACTTTACTTAATTTTAATTTTTATCATTTTGAGATTTTCTGATTTGCAGACAAATGAAAATACGAATTTTCTGAAAAGCATATTAGTGTGTACTGCAATTGAAAAATATATACATTGATAGCTTTATTAGTTTTAAAGATAGGGCGATGGAAACAAAAAATAACATATTTTATTTAAAATATAATAATTTTTTTCCATTAAAATAGTTCAAGGCCACGAAATAATGTCGTAAATTACGATTTCATATGCCCAGTGACATGCTTAACAAAACCCTACCTTGTTTGACCTAGTTCTACACCAAAAAAAAATAACAACGCGATGGTCTGGAAATCGCTGCTCTATGTACTCGTAGTTCTTTCTTTGTAGTTGAAAGTCTCACTGTTTATATATTCCGATTGAGTTATGTCTTCAGTACATTAAATGATTATTATAATGAAATATCAGACTTATAATAAATCATAATAATATTCACCAATATATAAAGTATATATATTTTATGCATGAAAGAGCTTAGATCATGATTCACATAACTTATGATATAGCGACTATCATTTATTACACAGACAGTTTAGCGCATTATGATTAAAGCTCTCCGTACATTTACCCTAAATATGTGCAGAATATGAGTATAATATAATAACCGATTTTATGTTCTACCAGTGTAATAAATGTAATTAATCATCTATTTTTGTTTAGAATTTAAAAAGTTTATAAGTATTTTAAGCAGGTGTAGGGCGACTCCCTACAATGAGGTCGCCCTCCCCTACAAGGGAGAGGAAGGGACAAAACTTGGCTGCCACCGATTTTCGGCATGCTTTTGTCGTAAAAATAGCTGTAACGTCGTAAGTCGTAAAACTAATTAAATTCTATACAAAATAGATTCTCTACATATTTTTCATCAAACTCGTGTCACCAAGAAAATATACTCTATAATTGAGCCAAGTTGTGCAACTTCCTGGTTCCTGATTACTGCATATTGATGTAAATAATAGGTATATTATATACCGCATGACTGAAGTAGTACTTTTAATGTACCTGAGGTAGTAAAAATACTTCAGTCGCAAGGTATATACAATATTTTGCGTACTTCCGAAATTGAAACGTATACATAATATAAAAAAGCAAATACAAACCTTTATATAAACACTAAAAATAATTATTAAGCATTAAGCGAAGCAAATAATGGGAGTCACTGATTGACAAGTTCATAACCATAGTAACGTTGGGTTGTGAGAAGAATAATTTGAATATGTTGTCATTGCTACTAAAAATTAAAAATGGTAGTTACGTCCCAAAAACGCGTGGAAAAATTATTATACAGAATTTAAGTACCTTTCATTTTGTATACAGCTATTATATACAGTTGCTAGCCAAGTATTAAAGATATCTTGATCCGTTAAGGCGTACAACTTTTATGGAATTCCATTGGATCTTCTTTTGGATGTTAATTTGAACAGAAAAGTCTCATCAACGAAGGTTCTTACGGTTTATTTCTACATTTAGATCAATAATAACAAGTCTATTAATATATTTAACAATTAAAACATAATACGATAACCATTCAAAAATTTTTAAAGTTGATTGGAACCGGTATAAATAAGGTATATAATTAAAGGAAATTACCTATAATTGATAAATATTAATATTTGGAATATCCAAAACAGTCAGGCAAGCATATTCAATGAATAGGTAAAAATAAATGTTTGTCTGAGCTAAACGTGTAATGTGAAATTTAAATGGCGAAGGGAGAATTCAGAGATAACACACCCAATATCCGTGTAAATTTTTTATGTTTTCCATTTCCTAAGCACTCCCCTTCCGGAAAATGCATTGGGGAGCATTGTTTACTCGACTTCAGTAGGATTCTGCTACATCATAGTAACCGATATTATGAAATTTTCCACGGTAACAAGAGTAAACATTTTATAAATTAGACGTTATTTGATCACGTTGGCTGTACCTATACCTCGCGCCAATATTTTTCCCCCTGATATATAATATATATTTAGTATTTATCAATTTATTTTAAACTTGCACATAATTTTAAATACCTTGCAGCAATTTGCAATTTGCTTGCAGCAATTTCCTGCTTCCTCATGGAATAAACCGAAGAGATAGTGATAGACGTAATTATGCAGCTGCTGTCTTGGTTATCTGACCGCAGCAAAGAAGCAAGGCTGCTATTTGCCAACAATTATGTTGACAGAGATGAATGCTACGATGGGTCACTTCGTGTGTATAGAGCAAGAAATTATCGGTACTGTTACGATCACCGTTCATTAGTAGACATAAGTTTAGAGTAAATTGTAGGTATTTACGTTCTTAAATACTATAAATAATATGAAAAGCGACTACGCACTCCCTCTAAGATTTGTGATTAGAACTCAGGTCTGGATATTACCGGATTCTTTCTTTCTTTCTTTCTTTCTTTCATTCTTTCTTTATTTCTTTCTTCCTCTCTTTTTTTCTTCTTTTTTTACTGTTTCTTTCTTATTTTCTTTCGTTCTTTGCGGCGTTAGCATTTGCAGTATCGATTTGTTTCATCGACCAACGTCTTGATCTTTGGCACATATTATTAATCATTTCATAGCGCACATTTATTCCTTTATCTCTCGTTTCTATTGTTCTCCGTGACTCGCGCGCATAGGGGACGTCCGTAGTTTTGTGACTGTAGGCGAGGTTGGTAGTTCTATGGCAAATCTTTGGCTAATGAAATGTGACGGGTTCTTGGTTATTTCTTATTTTCGTTTCCGTCACCTCCAGTCGCATTCGTCAATTCACATCTGAGGCCGTCGGTCTAAGGTATTTTATTCCAATACTAAAACTCGCCTAGGAGCTGCTGGTTTTGGTGAACGTTCAGTCGCGAAATTAACAAACAAAAAATTTTCATAACAAACGAAAATTTCTGCCGGTAAAATGTTTCTCTGTTACATATATTCTGATTTTAAAAAAAGTAGTTATAACATATTTTTTACTTGTAATAACAAGCGTAATACTAGTTGTAATGTTTACCATAATATTATAGTGTTTTTATTAAGTAGAATAAAATATCAGTAAAGTGAGTTACACAAATAATTAGTCTAGTATACACTCATTTATATGTCATAAAAGATGGCATGTGACATGTAAATATACCTCCAAGGGAATAGCAGCAATAGATCTAGCCCTGGAGACTACCTATACAAAACACGAGAACAATCAATCTAAAACCTGTAAACATGAATATTTTTGTAACCTTCTCATTTTTCTTTTTTTGAGAATACTTTCTTATACTAGGTAGGTATATATTTCTGCATATATCTCTTGTCATTTGTCTTTTAGTTTCAGCCTGGTAAGTCTCGTTAAAATATACAGCTATTTAAAAGTCATGTCTAGGTCGTATATTCTTCGCATTATTTTTATGTTTTCTAAATTTACTTTTATATGGAAAGGTGAATAAAAATATCGTTTAAAGAACCCACTAAATGCTTTTAATGTCTATTAATTTACGTTTAGAAATTTTATGTATGGCGCAGTTATTATTGCGTTTTACCCTAAAACAATTAATAGTGTTCTTTCATTACCAAGAAAATATTTTCAGGCCAAATCTTACGTTGTTTGAACATTTCATTATTTAGATAGCCTGTTAACAAAAACGCGGTATCCGCACGGAGATTTTGAAAGTTGCTTAAAATTTGAAGACGATTATGTTCGCCCAATGTGTCGGTATAAAAAATTTTGCCTCACGATTCAAATTGGCGGTTTTAGCTTTTCCCGATCAAATGCAATATAATCTTCGACTTCGACATCGACATCGAAGGCGAAGAGTATAATAAAGGCCTCATATTAATGCCGCCCTTTAGAAATGAATGAGAAGGATTGAAATATGTACCGAAAGGAAACATTGAAAGTGTATCCTATACAGTATTATACAATCTAGAGGTAGGTATATTATACAAAAATAACTATAATGATACTTGACATATTTGAAATGAGAAACGCTATTCTGACATATTTATTTTCACTTCGTATATATTTCAATTCTATCTAACGATATCCCTTCTTTATTTGTTTGGATCGAAAAGTGAAAGTGGCAGTGATTGATGGGCTTGAGGCTGTAAAAACAAAAAGAAATATGGGGATCACAATATGTCTATAAATATAACTATAAAACGTTAACGTTGAATGCGATACACGCATGAACCGATTTACTAGAACCGTTGCTAGAACGATAATACAACATCCAATCTATCACAAAAAGCGCTTTGTTTTGGTTAAAGTGGCACTTTGCCAATGATCCAGGATCTCCTAATCCCATCATAAATACAAAAGGAGTAATAAAACTGTAGTAAATCCTCACATATATCTATAAACCTATATCGGTATATCGTACACACGACTCAGATCTATTTCGTAAAACCAATATGTTATTTAATACACCGGGCAAATATACCATCTAATATGTCAAGAACCACGTGTCCCCGTCCCACATGTGTTTCCTGTTTCACCCTCAATGCTTGCTTGGGAGAATCCCATAAATTAACTTCGTCCGAAGTTGCTTAATTTCATGTGTTTTCGCCCACCTCCAATTTTAGGGCTTTCTTTCCCTTATTTCTCATTCCGGTGTCGTGGCGGTGTGCTTTCCCCCAATACATAGCTCACTATAGGGCATGAATTGGATGTGTATTGTGTATAGACGTTGAATGAAGGAATGTATAGTGTAGAATACGATGCGACGTATAATAGTGGAGTGGATCTGGAGAGAAATATGGGTCGAAAACAGACAACTCAAATTTATAAATTTTTTTCCTCAGTCTATCAAATCGGGTCCTCCCATTATTCTGGCATGGTTTGTGCAGACGGGGTCAAGGGGGGCACGGGGAACGATCAATTAAAAGCATGGGAAATCTATTTTATTGCATATCTCGGCGGTTTTTGATTTTACAAAAAAACAGTTGTCATAAAAAATGAAAAGTACGACAAAACACATACGCTCGTATTTTGGCTCAGATTATGACTAAATTAGTGTATGGTAACACTTACTATTAAATTTGGATAGTTTAATTTGAAATTATTTATAATGAGAGAGAAAAATATGTTGTTATTAGATGATCAATTGGGTGGAAGATATTTTAAATTTCTTATTTATTTTGTAGACTCTTTATTAAATGGGTGCCAGTTCACAATGCCAGTGAACAATTTTAATTTCACTATTTATCAATATTTATCTACTTCAATTTTATAACCATTAACAGAAAATTATAACTTCTATAGTTTTCTTAATTGAGTTTTCATTAGGCCAGGAAAACACTTAACTTCAAGTTGAGTTCAAAATAGACTTGTAAAGTGGTTCTCTATGCTTTTTAACTTTTTAATGAATTTTACTTTATGCTCAAGAAAATTTGATTTATTATTGATGCCATTTCTTTTCAGAGATTGTTCACTATCTGTTTGCTTTATTGCCTCAAATTTATTCTGGAAGAAAAGATAAATTGGTTTGCAATTCAACTAATACATATATTTATTTTAAAATGTTTATACTTCGAAGAGGTTTCAATTTTACTAAATAAAATTAGAAGCTTAAACTAACCTGATACACCTATAATACCTTATATTACTAAAAAAACATGGGATATTAAAATTCTTATCAAACAATATAATATGGGACATATCCTAAGAAAGAAGCAGTACTGTTAAATATTATAACAATGATTATAAAAGGAAGTTGAGGTTTTGTTGTAACACAATCACATGCGCACTACGTAAACATTGTTGCGGTGACCTCTATTGGTGGTATTCTGCAACTGCAAATGGCTGACTCTGCAACTGCGTCCTCAGTATTTGAACTGCCTCAGGACCAAATAAATCGACGAAATCAGGAACACTGCTCTTGGAAATGTTCGATGGCTTCTTGTAAATACACTGACCTCTTGATATTCTTTACAGCTTGATAATGCTTATCTGGATACGATGAAATCATTGTAGAACTATCTAGGACACCCTAAATATCTAATTACTACCAGGATATTACTATTATCACTAGAAATTCATTATGTAACAAGGTATAATACGTTGGAAATACGTGTTACTACAATCGTGTCCAAACTTTAACAATTAACATGGATTTTACAATTTAGGTACATAATTTTAACGCGGCTAACGGTTGTAGTGCCTAATGCGAACTTTTATGTATTATTTATTATCTTTCGCTAAGGAAGTCTCCCCACAGAAACACAACACACTTCCTTAGTTACTCGTATATTTATTAACATTGTAGCTAACCATTATTGCCAACCGATCACGTATGGTCATAATTTCTGCTTTTTCTATCACACTTTAGAATATATTTTAGAACACTACACATATTAATTTATTTAGCAATCTCCGAACAGTTATTTTCACATCATTTCTATTTATGCACGTGTATTACCATCTTGCTTTTGGTTAGTCAACGTTACACTCATATCTTGGCGCGAGGGTAAATAACCTCGCATTCCACTATTACATATATAATTATATATAGACATAGTTCGATAAATTTTTATATTAGATAAATCGTAAAATGACTTGTCGAAACTATTACTATTGTCTTTTTAATTTTCTGGCGATTTTTAATATAGTTATTAATATAATTCGAACTCACCAATCACGGTATAGCCTTCTATAATATAAAGTGATAATTAAAATAAATCCATATTTTTACTACCTGTTTATAAGGACGTGACCTTCTGCTAGGAGAAGAAACGGGAAACAATTAGTGAGGATCAATTATTGTTTTTGTAATTTATCGTTTTCAATATCTGTAAGCTCTTTGTATGTAAGTTGTGAAATGTCATCTTTTAAAACTTTTCTTATTAAAGCACTGATTTATTTACAACTTTTACTTTCTGACATATTTGGGACAAGAAATTCAATAGGATTATTGTTAGAGTGTATCTAACGTAATTGATCCTCGGCATTTCTACTAGTAAGCTGTAATCCTCGTTCCCTGGTGGTTCAGGGAAAACCCAATAACACTAGCCACTGTTCCAAAGCGCCTCCCTTAATAAAAGTACTTTTTTGATTTCTATTATTTGTTTTCGTATTTATTGCAATTTTATGTATTAACTTGGTTATAAATTTTGCAAAAATCAAATAAATTCTTTATAATATGCAGTCGATGCATATTCTTCATTTGCGTCGCGTCGGCTAATTCTGTGTTGTATAATTAACATGCATGAGTGTTTGGAGATATAATTAAATAACATAATAAATAATTAAACGTAATAAAAAGTAACATTTCAAACAGTATGGGCAAAAGGCCAGACAATTAGAACCATCTTAAACTAGTGTTTTGAATCAAATAAAAATTAGAATACAGCTGACATTCATTTACAAACTTTTACAGATGAAAAACCTTCTGTAATATGTAAATATTTTAACATCCTGACTATATTATAACAGTAAAATAGACTTTTTAAATTAATGAGTGTTTTATTTTGTTAGCTGAGACTCCATATAGGATTTAATGTCCAGTGTTCAATTATGTTCACTGAAACTGTGTTTTACCAATACGTAAACGTAATTAAAATTAATGTGTCCATAATTGAGGTAGCAGTTTAATGTTTAATTGTCCGATTTCAAATGCGAACGTGTAATAATTAAACACCTAAATTTCATTATAAACGTCATTATGAACAACAACTGAAAAGATAATTTATTTTACGACCGTAAACGTCTATCAATTTGTAATGTTGGTCTATCAATTTGTAGTTTGTTAAGTTTAATGATAATTCACATCTAGAAACTCTAAAATTACTTAAAAATTAGAGTCTGTGTTTATCAATAAAGGGGTCATTTTTAAGAAATTATTAATTTAATATTAATTATGAAAAACTTGACTCAATCTTCTCATATTGTCATACAATATAAACAGATAATAAGTTTAAACGGTTTTTATATAAATAATAAGATTGAGGAAAAATTTCCCAAAAGAATAACCAATAGCTCAAAAACTGTCATTCATCATCCATTATGTAGGTATATACTGAATTTCATGATCAGGCCATGAAATTTTAAGCCAAAATATTCTTAAAAAAATTTATAAGTTTAGTTAAGAAAGAGGCGACAAATCAAGATAATAATACATTAAATGGTCTCATTCTAACATATTTAGATTTAGAACAGATAAGAGATGTCAGCAATTAATAGTTAATAATAATGAAATAATATCTGGGGTCGATGTTGGTTATAATTTTAACGATTATTCTGCAGCAGTAGGATAAAATATTATTTCATCCATTGTTTAATAGCCCAGAACGCAGAGACGTGCGAGAGAGTGCATATTATTATTTTACTGGATGCAATAGCAACCAGGAATACCTTATATTGGTAAATAAGCCACCAATTAGTACAGGAATATGGAAAACCTAATTAGTTAGATATCGGGGAGAAATTACCAATGTTTTTTTTATCTTGGAGAGCGGTGCTTGAACCCAATAACAACTAGGCGATTGAACCTTAAAAGGCAATCATGATCAAAAATCAATAGCGTACATTGACTCCCGTACTCGGACTACAGTTTAAATTTTTCTTGGAATACCTTCAATAAGGCATACCGTCAATTGCGTCTCATTCTTGCACTACTACATCGCCTAGCTCTGTCAAGTTTGCAGGTGCAGGAATTCGGGAACGAACTCCTATGGTGTCCGAGACATGCTAAATAGGATTGAAATCTGGACTCCCTGTAGGCCAAATCAAACGATTAATTTGTAGTTCATCCAAGTAACATTCGAGCGACATAAGGACGGGTGAAATTGTCACCAATTATTGGGGCAAAAGATACAACATGGGGTTCCAACGTTTCTCGAATCTGAATAAAAATATTATTTTTGGCAGCATATTACACTGGGCAAACTTTTCTTCCGGTCTCCGCCATATTACTCCCTGTTTCTTAGGACTCTCAACGTAAGAAAACGGTTGTCTCGAGCAGTTGTAGTCCTTTTCCTGCCTGATCCATTTCTTCTGGTATATTCTCCAGTTTTTCGAAACTGATTACTTTGTCGTCAAATGTTGTGTTTTATTTAAAAATTGATATCTTCTAAATGCAGAAAGGTATTGAGATAAATAAAAATAGAAAATGTTAAAAATGAGTTAAGTCTCTTTAGTAAAAAAAATAGTCGATTTTAACGAGCATATTAGATTTTATTACTTAGTCGATTTTAGCGAGCATAACCTCACAGGGTGATATAGGGAAAAAACAACATTGTTTCCTCCCTATATATTACAACATGCCAATAGTTTTTTTAATAAATTTGCAATTGTAATTAAAATATTTCTAATGCAAATTTGCCAACAATTTTTTTTAAATCATTGAAATCGGACTATGCATTCAAAATTAATTAAGCATCAAACTTGATCAAATTTGGATGGAACGATTTTTTTACCGGTCAGTGTCCAATATTATATTGTGTTTATTTTTGTTCCAGGATTCGGTACGAAATTCCCGTCCTCGCCGTACTTCCATAAGTGATGCACTCTAATCCGGGCACACCTACGAAATTTGAAAATAACAATGACATTAAAAAATCTATCGATAAAATGAGCGATACGAGTAAAACGAGTTACCAAGCAATTAAGTCGTCGGAATCGCTACAACCCGCAAAGAAAACAAGGAAGACTGGCGTGCATCTTAACAACCTTTGGTCGATATGGTACGGAATATTTTGTACAGCACTGCAAGCATACGCCGCCTTCAAATGCTTGAAGAGGATATTAGGTGAGTCGAGGAAATAGGTTAATTACGTCAGGGATTCTATATTTTAGATTTAATCTGTAAATAATAATTGCCGTGCCGCACGCTAGTAGCGCAATCTTAGAGGTGGATTACATAAATTTATGAATGGACCTCACGTGCTTTCTGTAGATTGTTTGTATGGATTTATATATAATCCAGTAAATAACATTTTCAAAAAAATAAATGCGGACAAGATGATTTTTTCAAGATGGATGGAGCGCAGTCTCCAACAAAAAAATCACACTCTACCTCTGCACCCATGTGGATTTTATACCAAATACCGAAAAATGGCAATTATTATCAAAAAATAAAAAAATATATTTGGAGTGTATTTTGTTATCCAGCCAAATATAATTATTATAATCAGGTTTATCTCGCCGAGCTACCCCAGAAACAGATTTCTGTACGCGGTCCAGAAGTCGAGATATTGAAGATTGTAGAAGCGCGAAAACTTTTGAACAGACTCAGTTTACAGAGCGAGTTAAATTAGGTAGGTTCAGCTCCAGCTGACGTCTGACAGTTTATTTTCTTAGTTTCTCAGCGTTTTTCGAGTATTTGGGTAGTTATTTGGTGATTTTTATGTGTAAATACTATCCATTAATTAACATTATATGATAATATTTTGAAACTTCTTTTGATAGGATAATATAAGTGTTTAGTGGCCAGAAAAACAAAAATAGCTACTAATCATCGTACCTACTTCCTACCAATAAGTAAATATTTACCAAATGTTGTTACATGATACTTTATAAGCATTTAATATCCATACATATGACTAAAGTCATAAACAGATTCATGTATGCATATTAAACTTGAAGTCTTGATTTAATTCTATCTTCTATTTATTGTATCTATCTATTCTATCTATTTATTTTATCTATCTATTCTAGATTTTAATCCTTTTTGGTGGATTTTACGTAGAGTATCTTGTTATAAGGTTACTGCATTACCTCGAAATTGCATAATCACTTCATCAATTTGTTTTTGTGATTACTTAGTAAAAAAGATTTTTTAACAACCTCAATAATTCTATTCGTTTTACTTACTAGTACGAGTTATCCTTATTAAATATATTTCACTTTATTACAGTTATATCGTCGGCTTACTAGTAAAACCTAAATTATAAATTAAAATTCTGCACTGAAATGTCAAATTTTTAGTTATTAATAACATTAAGAAAATAATTAAACTGAAAAAACGATTGAAAAAAGATTAACTACTCTACATTTTACTCCTCGTTTCATCATTTTTTATCAAGATCGTCCATATCTTTCATCACGGTGTGACGCTCCCTGTCGTCGGTAAAGTATCGAGCGCCAAACTCTGTTTTTTCGTGTACAGTACAGTTAACACGTTACCCCAAAGACGGCACAGTGGGGGCCTTAGATAGCTTCTAGCTGGAGATCGGAAATGTACAGGGGTCACGTGATTTACAGGGAATAGGGAATACTATCATAAACAATGGAAAGAATAAAATATTTACTAACTCCTATTCCTATTGTGCAATGTGTGCATTGCACACAGGCGGTCAAAATTAGGGGCGGCCAAATAAGAGGTAATGATTTTTTTGAAAGAACATGTAAAACGGTAACAGGGTTGTCCCGGATTATTAATGGTACACATACATCACTACTGCCCTATAGAACTAATTCTGTGAAGAGCATCTTCTTTTAGTACGAGATTTAAGAATACAATTTGCCTGCTTTGAAATTTATCTGCAGTCAGTGCAGTCACTCGTCCCAAGGTATTGGTCAACAAAACCTTGAGGTGATCTGTGCAGTCATAGGGGAGGAACCGTAATATAGTTATTTGATGATCGGTAAAAATCATATATAAACATCGATTACTTTTTATATTTTTGCAGTACACCTACATTTCTTCTTTGTTATGACACGTGATATTAATTATGTAATAGGTATTTTATCCCTTAAATTGCGGTGGTGAGCTGGTGTACATACCTGAATTACAATGGCGTTATCATCGCATCGTTTGTTTACCGTGGAAATACGGTGTTTTAAACAGGTTGTCTTAGCTTGACTTCGTATACATATTTGTTTGTTTGTTTGTGTCAAATCTTGCAACAGTTTTTTCAACTACTTCCATATAAGCTACAGACTTTAAATTTGGTAGGTGTATAATAGCGTTCCGGTGATAATACACTTCAATATTTTTTTATTACAAAAATAATCAAAGTGGCGGATCCGAAATGGCGGAGTTTACTATTTATAAACCCATTTGTCTCAAACTTGAAACTTTGCGGCGTTTAAGGTCACTTAATACAATTTTTGACTCAAACTTAAAAAAATCAAAATGGCGGGCAATCCTATTTTTGAACCGATTTAACTCTAACTTGAAGCTTTGACCCAAACAATCAAAGTGGCGTATCCAAAATGACGGACTTTTATGAACCGATTTGTCTCAAACTTGAAACATTGCGATGTTTAAGGTCACTCAAAACAATTTTTAAGTCAAACTTAAAAAAATCAAAATGGCGATTTCAAAATGGCGCGAAGGGCCCACTTCTAACTTCCAAATTCGCAAATCATCGTTCGTTTAAGTGTCTTTATTTGAATTGCTTTTTATCAGTTTTTGCGTTTCTAAACATTTTGCACCGGTGAAGAAATATTTTTAGGGGATGGGGTGGCATTTTTTTTATTTGCACACAGGCGGCCAGCGAATACGCAGCGGCCTGGTTTCCATTATAATTTTGCAGGTGGGCTCCCAAATCGTAGTTACGTCACTGGCTATAGCCGACATCTGCTATCATTTATAATATACTGGACTCGGTTTTATAATTACTATGTGAATTTGTGAATATAGCCATATTTAGTAATTTAGATTTATGGAGCACCCTACAAAATATAATATGCGTAGAAAGATTGAATGTATGCTACGCTTATATTTGGCAAATAGGAAGCAGTATTTTTTGTAGACTAATATAATTAACTAATCAATTGAATGATTAATTATTATGCTACAAATAACAGAATAGCATCTCTCGGAGTTCATCAAGACAATGTACCTGTACAATATCACCTATTTCTTTTCAATTTATTCGAATTGCATCTTTAATTCCCATGAACCCATCGATGCAAGTTGAAAGCTTTGCTGATGATAGAATCACATTTTTTAAAGGGATTTCTTGGGATTCGTTCACGAGTAAGGTTGAAAGAGTTATTAAAATAGAATAGATTTATACTAAATATTAATCTATTGACTATCAATATCTGTTAAAAACTGGGACTACTTATATTTCTTTAGCTACGTAAGTGGCCTGCCACCATTTACATTAATGAATATCGTGATATGATTTTCACTAGGGAATCACTTCAACCGTTCATTGAAGGACTTATCAATCAACGCTTCGACCAAAACCGTCAAGTACCTAGGTATAATATCACTATCACTATAGATTGGAGATTGGCAATTAATAAATAGGAAACGTACTTGATAATTTACTTACAAATACGAGGATTAAATTAACTACTACGTTTTTTCTGTTTACTTTTGCTACTTTATGTTTAGCGAATTGCGAAAACTATAACGATTTAGTGTGGAAATTCATGTAAATATATGCACGGCTTATATCAAGATGAGAACCTGAATTTGGATGCTCGACGTTTTTCTTGATATTTATGTGGGAACAGTCAGATAGGCAGTTTAAGGGAATAAGAAAATGAGTGGATAAAAAATAGGGTATAGGAGTATCAGGGACATAAAATATGAGTGCTAAAGCAAAATGCTACGGTATACTCGAGATATGCAAGCGAATGGGTAGAAGTTCAATAACCACTGAATGTCTTTAGTCCGAACCATACAATAAATTCCTGTTTGTAGGGTAGGGACTGGCAGTATTGTTTGTAAACACTGCCGCTATATGAAATGTAGGTGTGTATAGATTTATTCGCATTTTGAAAGGGTATCGAAACAATTATTTTTTTCGTAGTAGTATGTAAGTTAGTTGTCCATTCATTTGTGGCATGAAACTATAACCATGTAATATAATAGACCGATTATATAGAACATCATTATATAGAACATGCTAATATAAACCTTACGCGTAGTTTCATTATTATGCCTAAGGTTTATATTAGCATATCTAGAAGTAAAACATCACTATAAAAATATTTAAAAATTGCTTGGGATATTCTATATAAATAATTAATTAATTACCGTTAATATTAATAAATCATTAATTCTTTAATTTTTACAATGTCATATTTAAGACGTAGGAAAAAAGAAAAAATAGATAAGAAATAATAAAGCATGAGTAGCAAAATTTTTACAGCTGTGCTTTTTACAACATATCGGTCGCTTTTCCTCTTCAACTCATATAAATCACATTTCCCTTCTCGCTCACTTAGAAGACACCTGCATACAACAAGCCGTCTTTACTGCTCAGTGGCGTATTATCATGCGCAACCAAGGTGGAGTGACCTCAAAAGATGTCTTATAAGTATGTCATATTCATATATGTGCAAAACTTTAAGCCAAAAAATTATTTAGTTTTTAATGTATTTAAAAATATATTGAAAAAATTTTGCATGCTGCGTGTACAACTTATTGCTCAATTTAGCCAATAACAATTTAAAATATGATGTATTATTTACACCACGTATTTATATTTATATGATCCACCACGTATTTATATGATCTCCTATCAATTCCGCCAACCAGCGTCCAGTCTGAGCCGACATTTTCAGCGACAGGATCAGTTTGTACAAAAATACGATCCAACCTAAACGATGACACCATAGATGCATTATATTTTTTAAAATCACGTTTGTTGAGCAAGTAGAAGCAGTAAGTTAAATAATATTTGCAAATTTTAGAGCTATGATATTATTTAAATATTCTTTTGAATTTAAAAGTGCAGCGATAATTATTTTATTTTAATATATTGTTTTATTTTTATTAATATGATAATATGGATATTCGTTTGTTCTGTTATTGTTTGGGGTTTTCATCATTTTTGTTAGTTATTTTAATTAGAAACATTATTTTCTGTTGTAACATATTAAAGTTAACGTCAATAAATGGTTCAATTTCGTTGAAATGATTTATTTCATGGCTCGTTAAAATATCCGGTATAATACCGGTATACCGGTATTTTCTAAATAAATACCAAAATACCGGTATTCCCAATACCCTTCGGTATTGCAATCCCTAGTATATACACAGTTGCACACATTGTATATATATAATTAATATAGAGCTGATTATGTAGCAACTTTCTACCACGTGACCATGCTTTATGCAGTCATTAGGCAACTTACTATACAATACTAGGAAAATCAGATTCTAGTAAATAGTAATAGTAGTGAATAGTAAGATAGATTCTATTAAATTTTATGTCAAATCTGGCAGTGACGTACAGTGACGACCAGTTGAAAGTAAACGATTTCATTTACTTAATATAATTGTGGCTTTAAATTTTTGAAGTAATGACATATAGACAGATAGATGCCTGCGTGACCTTATTAATATGATATGTTAATAGTGACTTGTTAAATTTATTTCCATTTCATAATTTTAAACCATGGTGGCATGGCATCTAAATATAAGCTTAGATTCGGATAGTAAATTATTTGAATGCTGATTGGTCTTTAAGTGCTATTGCCAACCCTCTCCAAGTTAGTAAAAGTTGCATATTTACATTAGAAAGAAAGTGGTTTCAAGGTGAAGATTTAGCCCATCATATGAAGAAATGATAAATTGGGTAAGGAGAAACCCTTTTGATATGGCTGCAACAGCTTGTCATGGTACGCAGTTTCCTGTTTCCTTGTGGACAGTTAGACGCCAAATTAAACAATATAAGTAATAATGCAGATGCTAAAAAGCCTTGGTTATCTGACGGCAACAAAGAAGCAAGTCTGCTCTTTGCCAACAACTATCTTGAGAGATGAAGATTTCTGGTCTAATGTCATTTTCTCCGACGAAAAAATGTCACTTCGTGTGTTTAGATCAAGAAATTCGCGGTACGAAGAATTATATATCAAGCCAGTTAATAGTAGCGGTCGTTTTTCTGTTAATATGTGGGCATGGATAAGCGCGGCCAGTCCAGGAGTGCTGGCACTGCTGGCATGTGGAAGGAAGGCTAAACGGCGAACACTATAACCACTTGCTACAAAATATTATTCGCGTCCGTTACCCTTTTCACGATTTGTCAATGAGCGAACCGTCAGTGTTTTATATCATTTCCATACACACGCTGAGATCTAACGCCACCATATGTATATTATAAACCTTGGTGTCATTTATACCTAAATTCTAACAACTATAGTTTTATTAGTTACAAAAAATTACAGCCATGCATACGTTTGCACAAAAAAGTGTGTAGTGTGTACACCAAGGCCGCGATTACCTCGAGATAACCTCGAGATTATTTCGTCTCGGTCGCAGGGGAGGCCTCGGCAGTAATTTTTCTCTAGGTAAGCGAAAAGGAATTTCGCAGCCTAGGTATACAAATAAATATTGTAATGTGTATTTAATGTACTTACTCATTTAGTTCATTTTGACTCTACATTAGAAAATGTTCTATTGAACCCAAGTCGTAGCTGTAATGAAAGCTCTCGAATAACAAACCCTCATTTACTCTTGTTGACGTTTTACCCTAGAAATGCGGTTGTATCGGCTTGAGGAATTAGGACAGCCATCTAGATCTTATCTAAAGGGTTTAGCAATGTTTGAAGTTTAAGCTTTAAAATTGCCTTCTAATTTTCAGATAAGGGTGTAGTAACATTTAATTAAATTTCCATTCCCACACCCATTCTATTAGTTAATGATTAGTTAATTGATGTATAATATCTACTTAGTAGCGGAACAGAGACCGTGAAAATATATTTATCTTTTAATTGCTTGTTGCTATTTAAACTAAAGTAAAGTGGCGTGACGTGTTGTTTAAATTGTATTTTACAATACAGCATCCCAGTTATTGTGTTCCTTTTTCAATTTATTATTTGATCTCTTAGAATTGCTTGGAAATTTGAAAACATTAGAACTCATTACGAGATCGAGAGTACGTTTAATAGTTACATTTCGAGAATTTTTATTTTAATTACTTTCCCTTTAATTGTTTTTATCTGGTTGATTGCAAAACATTAATTGTACGCAGTGGCGAAACACCAATATGTCACTTTCC
>CAXKVY010001895.1:0-13870 GCA_964058915.1 Tetropium fuscum | reverse complement strand
ATGAAAGATGGAGACATTTACATTGGAATAATCTGAATCTGAATAATCACGAATCTAGTATACATCTTGGCTATTCATATTTGTTTTGTGAAAAGTAATATTGGGATTGTAGCATTTCATTACATAGAGAAATAAGCAAATAGACGAATAATAAGGAAGATACACTTACCAGTCCTATATGTGGACATACATACGTAAATGAACCACTTGGAAGTTGTACAAGTTCTTTCACCTTCATTGAGGATCTTCAGAGTGATGTAAGACCTGTTTCATTGATCATTTAGACTTGAATTTAAAATATTAATACTCCAACACTTGCAGTGACGTTTTATGACATCAGTTTTTGACAAAACTCAAATTCTTAGAATACAGTTTCTCTATGTAATGAAATAAACTTTAATCGCTTTTAAAATTTTAAAGCTTTTCCATGATAGAAAAATCAGTTCAAATTACTTTAGAACACTTTAAATTATTTCAGAAAATTATGCAAAATCAGAGTACATGAACTTATCTCAGGTGAGGTTCAAATCAGGCTTTCAATATTAACTATTAAGTAGTAACTGATTCATTATATAAAATGTCTTTGGTTTTAGAAGTTTAGTGATTCAGTGATTCGTAACTTGTAGATTCGTAACTGTTGTCTTTACGGCGGTTTTTAATCATTTTAACACTAAAGTTATAACTACTTAAATGTTTTTGGTGATATTTACACACGGATTACAAATTAGGAGATGTTACCCTCTCGAACTACATAACGTAACTGATAGCGTTATTTAATCATAGCCCTACTCTTAAACAAATACTTCCTCTAAAGCCAATAACATGTTATCACTTATTATTATTATTTTTAAAATTACACTAAAGAAATTGTTTATATTTAATCACCATTCATAGCTATGCTTTTATACACATTAAGCTCCCTCACTTGTCCAAAGACCAATATATTATATTATATTTGGACATCCTACAATCAATAAAATTTTATTAAAATAAAATTCTGAAGGCCGTTGATGCGTGATAAGTGATGATATAATAAAATCATACACTGATTTTAGTTAACAACCAGAACATCAGCATTATGCAAGAACAATATAAATTTCAAAAATCCTACATGACGTGGATTGTTAGAGGACTGTTATCAACAGAGCGACTGATAAATATCCTGGTAACTTTCGGTATCTCCAACTTTAATCGAGCAGTTTATACATGTGACTTTTAGATTATTTTTGGCCATAAATTTCCAGCGGCTTCAGGGAGATATTTGATAAGGAGGTGTAAATTGGTAATAAATCACTGTTCTTTACACTCATTCTGGCAAAAGGGCCAGATAGCCTCAGACGTAATTCTTTTAGGCAACCATTTAGCTGAAGTTAGAGATGTATGTATGCGATTTTAATAAGATGTTACTTTATCCTATTTATCCAATTTAAAATTGTAGATTTAGTTTTAACTGACCCCAAAAATGGAGGAGGTCCTCAATTCGATTATATGTTTGTTACCTCAAAACACCATAATTTATAAATCAATTATTTATTATTATATATTATTTTTTTTTGTTGGGAAGGAGGTGTTTTCAAGTGGGTCCAATTTTAGTTTTATTGACATTGGAGCTTGGATTCCGAAGTTAAGAAGATACTTACCCGTTATATATCTGGACGTATACGCGGAAACAAATCATTTAGAAATTGTACACGTTCCTTCGCCTTTATTGAGGCACTTCAGAATAACGTACCATTTATTTAATTGGTAGTTTATACTTGAATTTACCATCAACACCTACCATTCTCACAGTTACACTTTTATGTGAGATTTTATGTTTGGTCATTACTAAAATCATTTGTTGTCTTTGGGTCCCATAATAAAATGGACCCAAAGTTGGCCAAAAACGGTTTTTTCCATTTTACTCTGTCGTGGTGCCATAAAATGAAAAAAAGTTTTATACAAAAGTTGTAGACTTATTAAATATGGATCGACGTATGGAAATCCGACGTCAATAAATTAAAAAATAAATCATTTATTTGCAAAAAATAGTTCAAAATTGGGTTTTCTTAAAACGCTCATATCTTCGTAACAACAAATCATTTTTTCACGAACCTTGGTGAAAGTATAGCTCTCTACTAACTGAAAAAGATAATTTTTCAAAAAATTTAAAAATATAAACTTTTTACAAAAATTGATTTTTCAAAAAAAATCACGTTTATTTAAAATCTCGATAGCTCATACACGCTTTCATAATAGAGTTAATTTTGAGCTTAAAATTTTCTTGAAATGTTGTACTAACATTTTTATTTATTTCGCGATTTATAAATTAATCGTTAATAGGCGAAAAATCGGTTGAAAAATCGGGTTTCTTTTAACAAAAAAATCGATTTTTTCCAAGACAATTTTTTTTCCTTTTTTGTTAGCAGCATTGCATAGCTTGTATTTTTTTATAAATTTACAAAACAAAATTTTTTATCTACGACCATTTGGAGCTGAGATATTTTTTTCTGAAAAAAATCTAGTGTAGCTATCTTTTAATATTAAGGGCGGAAATTTACAGAGTTTGTAGTTCAATACTTGCATTTTACATAAAAAAATACCTCAATGACATATTCGCTCTCTATTCTTTGAAAATTTTATGGCATGCGGAGCACATAGTATCTTGTCAATTGTCAATTTCACTTTGAAAACAACAGTAGGTAGGTATTTACATTCAACTGTGTAAAAATCGTGCCTAAAATCATATTAGCGCGAACTACCGCACTAATCTGTTTCCTACGTACAGCTCTGATCAGCTGGTTCCAGAGGAAATCGTTAAAACGATTGCCTGCAGATGCGGAAGAGGATGTAAAATGAAGATCTGTAACTGCAGGAGGCATGGTTTGAAGTGTTCAAGCATGTGCTTGACATGCGATCAAGAAAATTGCACTAATATAGAGATAACTACGATGGAGGTAGATGCTCTTGTTGACGACTTGGACGAAGATGTATTTAATGAGTCTTGTCTGGTGATGGACGAATCACAGAACAATGTCCATGATGATGATAAGATCCAAAGCGAAGACGACTCTTCCGTATTCGCTGCATACAGCGAAGAACGTACCAGTGACAACTAGGTGGGGGGGGGAGGGGTCTCCAATAAAAAAACTACGAATCATTTAAGTACTGTACAGAATCGCCATTAAATTTTCAAAGAATAGAGAGCGAATATGTCATTGTAGTATTAAACTACAAACTCTGTACATTTCAGCCCTTAATATTAAAAGATAGCGACGATTTGGAGTCGATGCCAGACAAGATTAACTGACGTGTTCACGTACAATTTAAATCAGGAAAGAACGCCAACCTGTATTATATAAAACGTACAGAGACTTTTCTCAATTTGATTACTATTTGTTTTTGCATGGCTTACAAGCTTTCAACTGGGACCATGTATATACCTTAGCTAATATTGATCAAATCGTTGATTTTTTGGACACAAATATATGCAGTATTTTTGACATCCATGCTCCCCTAAAAACATCGCGGATATCCATACCACCAGCGCCTTGGTTGACTGATAATTTAAAGCTCATGATCAAGTTAAAAAAGAAGGCATATTCTAAATATAAGCGTTTAAAGACGGATGGTGCGTGGAATGAGTATAAGAAGCTGAGAAACCTAGTTAACATTTCAATTAAATCAGAAAAAAAGGCTTTTTTACATCACAAATTTAAAACCGATCCAAAAAATTAGTGAGAACCCTAAATATTAATTCCCTCGGAAATACTATTTCGGCGGCAACAGAAGGTATCTGAAGATTTTCTTGCCAATTTTGCCAATCCAGTCGCACAGGTGCAACCTAATGACAGCAATACGATACTTAATAATTATATAGATAAAAAGCATTGTGTCGACGGTAACGAATTTGCCTTCATCGAAGTTACATTAGAACAAATAGAAAAAATTATTCATTCACTAAAATCTTGTGCTAAAGGCTCTGACGGCATCGATGTAAAAATGATTTTGCTTGTCTCTCCCCACTTGAATAACCATCTAACTTTTCTTATCAATATGTGCCTGGAAAAATGCAAATGTCATCCATATTCCTAAAAACCAAAATCCCACCCATATAACTCACTTCAGACCTATTAGCATTCTACCTACCTTGTCGAAAATTCTAGAAAAAATTGTTTCTCAACAAGTAAACGCCTACCTTAATGATTCTAATATTTTACCTGTTACTCAGTCTGGTTTTAGATCACAACATAGTACTTGTACGGCAATGCTAACAGTCACAGATGACATATTTAAAGAAACCGATGCTAATAACAATGTTTGTCTTATACTTTTAGATTTTAGTAAGGCCTTCTATACCTTAGATCATACAACCCTCTGTTTAAAATTAAAATATTTCAGCTTCTCGGAAATTCGGAAGTTAATTTTTTCCTACTGGTAGGCGCCAGAGAGTGATTTTGAATGATGATATATCTGACTTTTCTGATATAACTAAAGGGGTTCCTCAGGGTAGTATTTTAGGACCTCTACTATTTTGTATTTACACGGCAGATTTTTATAAGTACCTTAAATATTGTCAGTCGCATCAATACGCTGATGATACTCAGGTATATTTTCCCTTTAGTTTTGAAACTTTACCCTTGGCTGTGACGAAAATTAATACTGACTTAGACACTATTTCTGAAGTATCTTTATCTCACAAGCTTGTGTTAAATCAATCTAAAACTGAAATGTTAGTTTTCGGAAGTAAGAAAGATCTTGTTATTAACGACCCTGTCTTCAATATTATGTTAAATGGCCATCGCATTGTTCCAAGTGAAAGCTGTAAGAATTTAGGTTTATGGCTGGACACCTCTCTTAGATTTTCTAAACACGTGAGTCATCTTATACAAAAATCATTTGCTAAACTTAAGGTGTTATACATGCACAGAGACTACCTTAGTACCAAGGTTAAGCTAAAATTGTGTGACTCCTTAATATTATCCACTTTATCATACTGTGATATTGTATATTGGCCTGCCTTACTGTGTAAAGACAAAGAAAGCCTGCAGAAGATTCAAAATGCATGTTTGAGGTACAGTTATAATTTGCAAAAATTTGATCATATGTCACCGAGTTTTCAGTCTTCCAAGTGGTTAAACCTGAGCGAAAGATTTAAATTGCATTTATCTTGTATGTTATTTAAGATTTTTAAAAACAATAAACCTAAATATTTAGTCTCCAAGTTAGTAAAACATTCTGATATACATAGACGCTCAACACGTTATCGCGATCAACTTTGTATCCGTAAGCATAGAACTACTCAGTTCCAGCGGTCTTTTAGTTATAATGGTATTTTCAATTTAGTACCTAATGATGTCAAATCCTCTTCGTCTGTATATTCTCTCAAAAAACTGTTAAAAAACATAATGTTAGCTGATAGACAGTCTGTTTAATTGTGATAATATTATTATTTTTTCTTTGGTGCTGGTAAGTCCCCCCTGGCCTCCTGGCCTCCAGCCTCGTTACTCAACGACCACTCCCCACGTCCGCGGGGTAAGCGGTCATTGAGGTCGCAATTCGTGTGTCCTGAGTAGACGCAACGAGCCAAGTATGACGGCCTTCTGCATCTTCCCAGCGATGACTTCTGCCGATTGACGGCATGCTGGGATGGTTCTTAATTCTGAGAGCAATGATTGTCGCATACCTCCGAGAGAGCCAATAATAAGAACCACTATTTTAACAGAATAACCCGGGTACAGCCTGCGGAGTTCAGAGAGTAAATCTCGATATTTTGTCCGTTTCTCCTCCTCTTTCAAGACGATGTTCTTTTCGGCCGGAGCCGAAAACTCTATAACGAACATCGTCTTGAGTTGGTGGTCGAGGAGGACTATGTCAGGCTTGTTGGCTTGTATCCGCCTGACGGTGGGGAATGAATAGTTCCAGTATAACCGGGACCTCTCATTCCCCACAACGGACTCAATATCCCCCGGAGCATAGGGGAACACCGGTGTCTGATCTATACCGTACGAGTGCCGTAGATGGTAATACAGCACTGGTAATGCCGCGTTATGTCGATGGATATAGGCAGAGACCGCATATGCTGGACAAGCTGACAGCAAATGCATAATGGTCTCTGGGGCCCGACGACATGCTCTGCAGCTGACGTCAGGCACTTCTATACCCATCACGCGGCTTCGGTAGACCAGGGTGTTTAATACACCATCTTGGCAAGCTAATATAAAACCTTCGGTCTCTGACTTCAGCCCAGCTGACCTCAAAAAGCTAAAGGTCAGCTTTTGGGATAAGCCTAAGTCTTCTATATTTCTATAGTAGACTCCGTGCAATGGGTTATCCCTGTGCTGCTGAAAACGAAGTGTATTTCCAGCAGCCCGAAGGTGGGCTTTCAACATTTCACATATTATTATTATTATTATTATTATTATTATTATTATTTAATACAACTGTCAGCGACAGCATCATTGTAAATAAACCTAAATTCAGACTTCTGGCCGAATACAATTAGAGATGTGTATACTGTAATTATTTTTTTTACTTTTTGATGAATTTTTTTAGAATATATTTTTTTGGAGTCGGTTTTATTTTTTTGTTAAAAATATCTTATTAATACTGAAACGTCGAAAGAAGATCATTTTATTACTCAGTTTCATAATGGCATGGCAATGATAATGAAAAATGTGACTTTTCGTAGTCAAAAATGCATATAAAATTTTACATTTCATAAGAGGATAGATAAAATTATATTATCATTTTAAAACTATGCTTACGCTAACATTTTCCAAATATAATTTTCAGTGCGAGAGATTTATGATTTATGCAAGTAAAAAAAATATGAGATGCACTTCACTTCAAGCAAACAACCATCCTCCCCGGAGATAAAGTGATTAATTTTCCAACTAGAACGTTATCAAACTTTATGACAAATTGCCTACACCGAAAATAAAGGGCTTTATTACGAAAACCTTATTAAATTACACTCTAATAATATACCCCGGAAAATACGCGCAAGATATGTTTCAATTAAGAAAAAAATTAAGAAACGTGCCATCATCGCGCGATTCGTTTCGAATAAATCGTCAAAGGGCTGCGAATAAATCTAAATAATTAACAAAATATTCCGCTGGAACTTTAATTCAATTCGAAATGAATTAAATAGGAACGAGGGCGGGTTTAAACGACGAAACAATCACAAAGACAAAAATAATAAATCTTTTTGAGATACTGTGTTTCAGAGTCGTACAGAGCTGGCAAATACAATTAGCAGGAGCCGCCAATTAGCAAAGAGATATATTAGCTGCTTTGCGGGGACGTGAAAAAAATTTAGCGCAGTTTAATTTCCAAAGCACCTATTTCCTTTGACGGTGGACGAAATTGGTTTCACATTTAAAGGCTTAAAGCTCAGGTTCGTTATTTTCAACTATAGGGGCGTATTATTTCATCAGTAAATTATTTTTTTCAAATTACTTTATATTATTTACTCACCATAATCAATACTTAAAAACTCAGTGGCCCCACCCCAAGCAAACGTTTCCAGTGAGCCCCCTCGATAGACGAATGGATAAGTACATTAATCGTTCCAGTTTTTATTGCGATTAGGTATTTTTTGAATTATTTCATCATAATATAAACCTCCATATTATGTAGGATTTTTGGTTTCCTGTTTATTGCTTGATTAGAGATTGAAATAAACGATTAATTGTTATTTTTGGACGTTTAAGAGGTGCTCATATTTGTCATAAGCAATTTATTTTATGAATGTTAGAATTGGTAGTCCGCATTTTTTTTCCTATTATATAAAACTGTTTATGTATGTTGAAATTTTTTATAATTTTTTGATATACGATGGTACAAATTGCATATTTTCATCTAAAAAGTAACATTTCCTTTTGATTTTGTTTAAATTTTTCGTGTTAATTTTCATTTTATAAATGTAATTTGGTGTATACGGTTTTTATATGCATTTCAACTATGTCGGCTTCATAATTTTGTTTGTTTTTTATGTATGTGAATCAGTTAATATATGTTATATTTGATTATGGGTATCTGTAATTTATATATCCAACAAAAATCCAACATATTTGAATTATTTTATGGATTTTTTTAAGATATGTGATTTTAATTACTCTTTAATAGATGACGTTGTATGTGTGTTGTAATAGTTATTTAACGAACTATTGTATTAATGACAGCGATTAATAATCGAGATATTTAATAATCGTTAATTTTCGAGATTATTAATCGCGTTTTAATATACGAGTTAGTTACAAAATTTTTCCGTCGACTGTACTTTGAATAAAGTGGAGAAAATCTTATTTTAAATTTTTATTTAAGAAAACTAAGTACAAATTCAATTATTCACTAATTATTATAAAGTATCACAAATCTGATTTGGCTTTGTATAGATAAATGATCAGTTTTATGATAAGTAGTTTTATGATAAGATTTTTTTAGCTATGACAACTTTATTTTGTAGGGAATTTTCAATATATCCTTCTGCAATAGCAGTGGATTTCCAACTACCCAGTCGTTTAATGGCTGAAAAGTCTGCACCATTGTCAGAAAGTATGTATGGAGACAGTAGAAGGTGTTTTACAAAATTATATTTCAAATATTAAGCGTGACATTACTGACAGTGACAGATTAATGACACGGCACCTTGATTTGGAAATTTATATTTATGCGTATGTTTCACTAATATCGTTTATTAATAGAAAATCATGCATTAATAGGGGTCATTAATAAACGATTTTGTATACATTAATTAACCTCGTTAATACAGGGTCGACGGAAAAAATAATTACAATAGATAAGTCACAATAATAATTATAGAGTATCGATCAATAATAAACTATGTCTAGATTAAAAGATTAATGTGACAGCATCATTGTAAAAATGGGTTCGAGAGTTTCTAGCTACGAACCAGAATGAAATGTAGAGGCAACACCTCATACATAAATTGAAGTTGAACAAACAGAAAGTGAATCTGATTGTATTGTAGTCTTTACAATTCGAAATTATATAACATGAACATTAAATTGTAAAAGTTTTACGTCAAATTAAGTAAATTAAACATTATGCATCAATCTGATTGGCCACATTATAACAGCACAACAAGAAAGCAGTAAGGTAACCAGGAAATGCAAATGTTTTTCAATACGGCATATCCGCAGTAACAATGAGCAATTAAAAGAGAGGCAAGCTAAGGCGTTTGATGAGGTAACAGCCACTCTCTGAAGTTTGATTAAATTTGTTATAAAATAATAGTAAATATAAAGTAACAATATAGGTATACAAGGTATACAAGGCAGAAATAAGTGCAAAATAAGTATTTTCGTAATAATTAACAAGCAAGAAGTGGAGGCTTGGTAAATAATTGCAGAAGTAATAAATTAAAGGTTTGAGGGAGCATATATCCCATAGCAGAGTTTCAACGAACATAACAGCATTCCAGAGGCAGTACGGCGACATCCGCTAGATGACACCAGAGCCCAGCATCATTTGTTAGTTCGTGTACCCACCAGTGATATCAAGAAAAGTTTTTGTGCGTGGTAATAAAAGACGATTAACTTTATTTTCAAAGGTAATAACATTTTCAAACTTTGCTAGTTTTAAGAAACATTGTGACAGAGTGAGACATTGTGACAGACATTGTTTTAAGAAACATTGTCCCATGTAGTAGATATAAGTATTACGTAGATTTCCGTAGGGTAGAAATAAGGTTTCTACATTTTGTTTATTTTATTACCTATATATGGTAATAAACATATATGGTTATAACCAATCAACTTCTTCTTTCTTGTTCTGTTGTTCTTGTTGTTGTTGAAAATTTTCAGGAAATATTTTAACATAATACAATTTGAGATTCCACAAAATTCAATAAAATTAATAAAATATTGCAATACCATACAATTCACTATTTTGAAAATGTAACTTAATTTAAAAAAATTTAATTTTGCAAAGAAATTTATCATAGACCTCATTGGATCTACCCCCCCCCCCCTAGGACTAAAGAGAGCTCATTTCTAAAGCATTTCATTAATTTAATTAATAAAGCATAGAATTCTGAAGCATTTATGGAATGTTTTAAAATGCTTCAGAATTCTATTGTATATGTAATTCAATATTTTCTAGCATATAGCTAGGAAAAGTAGTTGTTTTTAATAGATTCTATGTATTTTAAAGTTTAACATCTTCTGGATAACTGTATGCCAAATGCTTTTATATATAATATGTTCAAATAGAACAAATATAAATAGTTTAGTAGGTTTGTATTTTCTAAGATTGTCAGTTCCGTCAAAAACTAATATCATAAAATGTCACTGAAAGTGTTAAGGTATGAATATCTTAAATTCAAGTTTAAATGGTCAATAAAACTAATCGTGCATCACTCTGAAGATCCTCAATGAAGGTGGAAGAACTTGTACAACTAAGTTGGTTGGTTCCACTCTAAGTGGTTCTTTTCCGTATATATGTCCAGATATGCAACTGGTAAGTGTGTCTTCCTTATTATTAATCTCTTTGCTTATTTCTCTATGTAATGAATTGCTACAAACCCAAGATTTCTTCTCGCAATATATATATATATATATATATATATATATATATATATATATATATATATATATATATATATATATATATATATATATATATATATATATATATATATTATATATATATATATATATATATATATATATATATATATATATATATATATATATATATATATATATATATATATATATATATATATATATATATATATATATAAATATATATATATATATATATATATATATATATATATATATATATATATATATATATATATATATATATATATATATATATATATATATATATATATATATATATATATATATATATATATAATATATATATATATATATATATATATATATATATATATATATATATATATATATAATCAATAAATACAAAGATTCATAATGCACCTACCTACAAAGTAAATAAATCTGACAATATGCATCAGACAAAGAAGATGCGGGAGAAAATTTCATGCCTAATAAAACGAGATCAAAGCGTATAAACCCGTGGTCTAATCTGGCACACGTTCATTGGTGAAGTCGATTAATAACTCAATTAAAACTCGTCAGAAAAATCAATTGAAAATAATAATAGTTTCGACAAATAATAATATGATTTATCCAATAAAAAAATTATTAAACTATATCGAATTATAAATAAATATGTAATAAAGCATCTCCGAAAGTGGGAGACGAGGCTTTTAATCTGGAAGCAAAACACACTGGCCGAACGTGCACGTACCAAGACATAATGGTATTAGACGTCAATAGTGAAAACGAAAAGTATATAACAATTATTGAGAGATCATAAAATTAGTATGTGAAATGTTTTAAATCATATTTGTACCATGATTATCAATTTTAAGATTTGTAAAATAAATTGCTGATAACAGAGGTTATCTCTGAAGCTTTGAAATACAATAAATTAATGGATTGTTTCAATCCCTAATTAAGCAGAAAACAGGAAACCAAAAATGCTAGTGTTTATCTTAATCACCGGCGAATTCGCCATATTTTAAAAAGCACTAAATGCCCTAAAAAGATATTTTAGAATAAGATTTGCATTAGTAAATTATTCATCAGTACTTTTATTAGCTGCTTGACTTGCTTAATAAAACAGTTTTAGTATTACTTTTTTACGAATATATTTTACGAGAGGTGCTTGGCTTAGTCAAGGAGAAATAATATTTTTTTACAAAAAATGTTTAATTCAACGCAATAAAATCAATGCAAAACATCCGCACCCTTTCAATCAATGTCTTTAACGGTTCTGCGTATGTTAATTATTTGCATTCCTTAAAATAAGAAAAAATCTATTTAAGGGAGCCATTTTTTATTTGCAATAGGTATGACTGCCATATTATATCATTAGCATCTACGAAATAATGTGCTGAATGAATAATTGAAAGTAGTAAGTGCAATTGCCATTTCATCTTATATTTAATAACCAAATAATAATAATAATTGTAGGCAAATTTGGCTTTGTTTAGGATTTAGCGCATAGTCTTGCAGTTGATTGTAGTTTGGACAACGCATTACAATGATTCAGAGGGAAAAAAATCAGTTTCCTTAAAAAAGTTTTATAACTGGTCTGCAAAAGGACACTGAAAAGACAGATTCCGACATTTCGTCAAGGAAAAAATGGTCGAACTTGTGGAACTTGCAATGAAGAAAAGGAAGGGCAATGGAGAAATAAATTGCATCTAACTGAATCATTCGAAAGAGCCGGGAAGAAAACAGCCATAGGGCAATTTTCAATAGCAAGGTGAGAATCTAAGACATTGCGTTACCTCCGCGTTACCTACCACGTGGGAACACCTCATCAAGAAACAAAATGTTGCGAAAAAATGCAACAACACCACTTTACAGATGAAAGCCTGATGTGTGAGTACTTCAACTGGCGGCTATGGATTCTGCCGAGTTTCAGCATGCCGCATGACGGTATGGTCTGTAATTCCGAAAGCAGTGCGTCGTGCTATCGAGAGCTCGTATAATCAGTACCATAAGCCTAACAGTACAGCCTGGATAGACTGGGGAGTTGGAAGAGCAGATGTAGAAATTTTTCTGTTTTTCCTCCTACTTCAAGAAGTCATAGTAAATAAAAGATGAGTACATTAAACTCACTAAATTCTTTAGTACTAATTTTTTTAACAACATGAAGCCACAAAATGGTAACTCTTTGTCACCTATTACTGCCAGTCTATTAATTAGTAGATTTGACGTTGTGACAAAAGAAGACCATCAATATTTCCCTAGAAATTGATTGAGGCATGCTAATGATATTTTTGCAGTTTTTGATAAAAAAGTGGCTAACATTAATGATTGTTACTAAATTAAGCAACAGATTCTCATACAATAAATTTACATATGGAACTGAACGCAATGGACAACTACCATTCTTATGTATACTAATTTCGAGCTTTAATTTTCGAATTCACCATCTTTTAAGTTACCCTCTTAATAAAAAAAGGTTTGAAAAAGAGAAATCATTAGTCAAAGATATAGCTGTGCGTAACGGACATTGTACAGGACTAGTTGATGAAATGATCAGGAAACGATTTCTGATGTAGATGGCCAAAAATTACGTAAAAGACGTCTGGCCTAACTTAATTTGCTTTGATTTTGATGACAACATTTTAAGTATAAATAGGGTATGCTCTTAGTGCTACTTAAGTTTTCAATCATCACCCGACAATGCCAACGACACGCGTCGAGTTTAGTCCAGTGTTCTGGTGTTCATGGAAAACAACGTCACCGTTATTGTCTTGAACTGATGGTTGTATGTGATTATTGTTTCGTCGCCTGTGAGACATAAAAATAATTATGAATGAAAAGGGATTGAAGAAAATATTTATTCGACTCCACTGACAGTAATCCAGCTAATTTTGTCATTGCTTTGATGGACATAGGTTACTTTCACCTACACATGTAGGCGTTGCTAATGATGACGGGACGTAAGTAAAGTATTCAAAAACGTGGGTATAACAGCGATTCATTCGTCGAGTAATAAATTACAACAACCCTTAGACAATCCAAAGGATAAAATTGTTCCAAATGAAAGGTCTGGGATTTACGAAATTAGTTGTAATGATTGTGATCGAAAATATGTTGGACAAACGAGACGATCAATTAACACCAGATTTAAAGAGCATATGGCTCATCTAAAATATGGAAGAACAGATAAGTCTAGTGTTGCACAACATGCTTTTGACAACAATCATAGAATAGATATTAGTAATTTAAGATTAGTTAGAAATGTGACCAATAATAGACAGTTGGATGCATTTGAGAGCACAGAAATTGTAAAATGTAAAAATAGT
>CAXKVY010001894.1:0-49160 GCA_964058915.1 Tetropium fuscum | reverse complement strand
AGTTTGGCTAATAGGTATTACGTCGTATTGTATTGCTGTTTTGTATTATTTTATTTCTACTTATATTGTTATATTTTAATTATTACTTGTATTGCTTTTATTCCTGTAATTGGGTTTTTTTCCTGTTTTTTTTCTAAATAAATATGATTATTATTATTATTATTATTAAAATAGAAGCAGTTGGGTGGATGAAAATCCAGTGTCGTAGCAGAGGGATATGTCAAGACAGCCAATTTGTTATCGTTGTCTAAAACTGCTAATATACCTACGACAATCGATGTCACATCCAATGAAGTACCTTCGCAGGATATAAAAAATTCCCAGCAGCATCAGGAAGGGCTTAAAATTTCGATCAATAATTCAATAATTGTCAGTATTAAACATTATTGCAAATAAAATAATAAATACATACTTACTTAGATTTTTGTTTCACTTTTATAATAATAATATCCATTAGTTTTACATTACATAAATTAAATTAACCGATTAATCCTTGTATGGGGCAGAGAAATCGAGCAGGGAAGTTAGGACGGGATCTCGAGCAGGGAAGTCGGGACAGGTAGTAGAAGACAGTAATGTGACACTTTCAAAATTTTAAAAGCCAGTAATGTCATTATTACTTATGTCGTTGAAAATAAACATATTTACTCATCTCCGAAGGTCAAGTAAGTCCTTTAAAACGCAGTATATTTGTTTCAGAATCCGCTATGGCCACGGCAACTTACTTATGATATCAAAGAGAATCCGAGAGTCTTCAGAGCATAATGGGACGTTGAAGGGTGAACAAGCCCGATGACCCATGAAAATCGGATTACTCACGTCTCAACGGAAGAGTTAAGTGGTTATATTCTAGGCAGTTATAAATTTTGAATCGGCGAGATGGACAACGAAACCGCCATCGATAACGCCACCTTCCAAGCGGCCGTTCTCTTGAACAGGAGCAACGAAGTGGATCCCAAATTGATGGAGAGGTATCTGACGAATAAGGGAATCGACCAGCCGGCCTATACCACGTTAATTATTATGTACTGCTTTCTGATAATACTAGGAGCTTTAGGAAATACCTTGGTGGTAAGTAAAGCATGAATGTGGAGTGTAAAGTGCTGATGATGAGGGGGGAAAATATGGGAGGGAAATGGGGGTGGCTATGGGAACGTGGGGCTGCCGGCTCTGATCTAGATTATTTGGATGCCGCTTGAGAAAATAATACGTAATGGCTCACCCTTGATACACTCGAATTGTTAACTAATTAAGACAACGCTCGGATATAATAGTAAGATATAAAAATAGACAGAGCTTTCTGCTCATAATTACGTATCTATATTTTCTTTTTTTTTTGGGAGTTTTACCGTCTGAAATATAAAAAAATATGAGTGTGTACTTATGCGACCACCCCGTATAAAAAGTATGATTTTTGTCGACGTCATTACTATTTTTTGGGCAAGTAAAATTAACGAAATTACTACTTATACTTGAAAAGTTTTGACATTACAGGTAAAACGAATATTCATAAGATTAATAATTATTAAACACTAGCGGCCAAGTGACATAGGCAGCTTTCACGATCGGGAATGATGCAATGAATACTGACAGGCCGCGGCACGATGACAAAGTCACACGCAGTCATTAAATGTTTATAAACATTAACGCCAGCCGATATGATTTATATTTAGACAACAACACAGCTAGAACGTCTCCAGAAGGACGTGACCATGTCGAGGTCGCTCGCATTCACGAAAGTTTTCTTAAAGACGGCTCCCATGTACGCAACCAGAAGTATTTTCAATACTAAAAATTATAAAATCTAATTTCAAACAGTCATAATTCACGTCCCAAATAAATATGTATCCGGAACGTAGAACGATAAAAATATAATCGGTCGACTTGCGTGCAACGGGAAATGATCCAAAACTTTTGCATAGAAGAAATAATAACTTCAAACCAGGCCACAAGAAAATACTTTACCGCATCCTGTCCCCATCTTCCAGAATACGTTAAGCTATTAATCACTGTTTTTTGCGCCGAACCCTCGCCAACATAGTTTGGTTCTAGTAGCTTATTAGATATGCTATATATAATATGACTCTATACTTTTGAGAAAATTTGAGATACGGACATCCAATTAATTTCTTCTACAGTAATTTACTACGTTACATGTTCGATTTGAAAACCCCACAAATCCCCAGAAAGGATTACATTATCGTTGCCATGAGCTTTCTGACAATCCGGGTACCCAAGATTCGGCTCATGCCTATCATAATAAAAGTATATCGTGAAGAATATATTGTATGGGGCACGGGTAATCATATTGTCAACGTATCGGGAGCGGTAGCGATTTTATTCACCTACATAACCCCTGGGAAATTATCTGAGCAAACAGGAGCCCCAGTCGAAGGCCCGATGTTTTATTTATTTCTGATTGGGTAACAACGTATTTAATGTAGCCGTAAAAAAATTTAATATATTTAGGCGCTACCCGGATTATTGTGTCCAGGATTCAGTTCTGTTCACTATTATACTCTTCACTCTTCGCTTTATTTGTGTACTTTTAATACCTTGATGTCCAATCGTCAATAGAGCCATGCATTACGACAGCGATTTTCGAAAGTAAGCAAATAGTTTATTTTACTGATAGAAACAAAACATTTTCAAAAGCAAGCTTTTATGCTCTGAAAAGATGAAAATAAACTTTAAATTAAATTAAACCCATCAATTTATTACATTACACAATTTATATGATATAAAAGCTTGTCGCGAGATTTAGGTACCTATTTTATAAAAAAAACATTCAGCCCAAATCAAAGGTTAAAACATCAAACCATGAAATAATGTAAATTTTATGTTCAATAAAAAGTCTAAACTCTAGTAACATTGCTCACGCACGCATCTCTATGGGTTTCAAGAGCAATACAAACGTCAACCGGCAATGATGAATCTGATTGGTCAATGTCTATTTATATTAATATCACAGTTATTTATCGTCGCAAAAATCTAAAACTCACATAATCGTAATAGACAAGTCTCAACAAAATTTATGTAATATAACATCCACATAAATTATGTGTATTTAGAAAGAAAATTGCGTGTATGATAAATTATGGCATTTAAAGGTAAACCTAAGTAATTTATAAAAAATAGCATTGATGTGATTGGCCAGAGTTGTCAACAAAGATAAAACAAGAAGCTGGATTACAGGAGGAAATTCATTTGTTTAACCGGAAAGAACTTCGGTAATCAGCAGCTAGCTGGTTTTATGTGAGCTAAAATTCATAAAATTTAATGTTTAAAAGTAGTTTGAGGTGTTTAAAATAGTGCTATGGTGTGCAGAATCCCACTGGGAAATTCTTAAGCATTTTTTAAAAACAAATTTAAGTGAATTCGGTACAAATCTACGACTTTCAAGTGTAGCGTCTCCAGTCAGCCTTAAAGAAAATTCTACGAGTGTGGCAAGCTGATTTAAATAAATAAAAGAAGATTAAAATACGAGAAAGTGAGTAGAAATTCTAGAGATATTAAGTTCCGTAAGGGTCAAAATCTATATGGCAGTTTTCCAGTTCGGAATAGTTCCGATAGATGTCCGCAGGTGTACTAAAGAAGTTGGCCATAGTGTAAAAAAGAAAGCAGCGTTCCGGCTAAATGGCAGCAGGCATGATTCCAGAGATCACAGTAAACAAAGCCAGTGTTTGTTAAGCGTATAAAAAAATTGTGTTGTGATTCATGTTGAAGGATTAACTAGAGGACCAAAATTTCAGACGAGGTCCGTGGACTTTAGGACGTGGAAACCAGAAACAGGGGTGTCCCAGATTTTTTATGGTAATCATACATTGCTACTGTCATATAGAACTGATGGTCTTTTAGTTTTTGATTGTCATCTTAGATCCACCATGTTGAAAATAAAAGTTTTTATCGACAGCAGTTGACCCTTGTCATTGAATTGCAAAAAAAATAACTAGTCCACCATCTTGGACGGTACGTCATATTGGATTTAGAATGACGTCACTAGTCATGCATTGTCATCGAAACTAAACGTGTGTGCAAAAATTCAGTTCAATCGGTTGAGGATAACTGCTTTAAAATTCGGTTGCAAGATTTGACCCGAAGAAACGTACATATTTACATACATACAAATATTGCAAATTAAATAAAAGCTTGTAAATATCATGCATTTTACCTGATGGAAATATTTTCAACGTAGCGATTACAAAAGTTTAGTGGCAAATTCTTTACAGAAAATGATGATGAGGCATTCAGTGCACGCCGTCTAAAATTCGGGAAAAGTTGTTAGAGACGTGTTTCGAAATTCTACCACAAAAATCAGTAAAATAATACAACTTCCTTTTCACTTTCCCGGTGTCCTACTAATTTGCGAGTCTGAACCTATATTTTACCGGCTACTAGTTTGATTTTATAATATTTTTATTAAGGCGGGAGGTGTTAAATTCTCATTTCATAATTTTTTAACATAAAAATAATATGTTTTAATTTTATTTAGATACTAGTAATTCGTGAGTCAGAAACTGGCAAATATCGGCACGTTTTGCAATATTTTGATTAAGGATAATTGTGTTATTTTTTTATATTTCACCTTTCCGGGGCTTTATTATTATTGGGTAAAATACCGGTTATTAGAATAATTTCCACAGTTTTTACTAGGGGGGGTGTTAAATAATTTGTACACTAATTTGAGCTGTTCATGAAAACCTATAATTATTTTATTATTTTATTGGTGTTTGGGAACAAACTGCAGATGTTATCTGGCATTATTCGCGTAAATGAGAGCAGATATAAGATAATTTTAATCGCAAAAAACTTTAATGGTACACTGTTAATGAATTTTACACGAACATGGTGCCGTTCCAGCATCCACTGAAAATTTCTTTAATTATTATGTTAGCTCTAGATCGCAATATTCCGCTTGCCCTCCTAAACAGTAATTGCCTATTTATTTTTTGTCTGTTACCCTTGCAGCAACATCGGATTATCTGAAAACAAGCAGTGTTTGTTTTGAATTTTCTACCCCGAATTTAATCATGAACTATTTTCTGCGTCGGAATTCAATTTACTAGGTAACAGAAATTATCATTTTAATGAAAGTTTATGTATCTTTGTTAACATGTTCAATGAACCTAAAAGTACATCTTCGGAGGGGGGGGGGGTATGCGATATATTTTTTAGGTTGGATCACCAAGAGACTGCCTAAATTACACGCTTGCAAAACGCAGTAAAATACCAGGTTTTAACACCGGAAACTAACGGTAGGTACGTAAATATTTAAGTTGTATATTTACTGATGAATTACAAAAATAATATTAGGGTATTTTTCTGACTGACTTGTATTTTCGAAAAAAAAATGTCGTAACAGACTATATGTACGAGTTTCTTATCGCCGGAAAAAAATAGTTCATTAGTTTTGGTTACCAAGTACAAATCGTTAATGAACAAGATATTAGGAAGTGGCACCGGGTTGGATCCTTGTTGTACACCCGAAGAAGAAGCTGATTTAAAGCCAATATACACACCAATCAATTTACTTTGACGGAGATAAGGTGCTATAAAATGAAGGCATCTGCCATTAAAACGGGAAATATCTAGTTTTCGTAGTTTATTCATGATTTATGAATTACTACATGAGATGAGTTTCAGTGTCACCGGTGTAATTTTCAATATCTGAGCATTCAGCCTCTATTGATGTAATTCCTAACTCTATTAACTCTCTACTCTAACTCCATTGAATAAGAAAACAGAACACATTTTCGACGGCTCTCCCTACCGCGAGAATAATGTAAAGGGCATTCGTTCCAAGTTATAACATTGTCTATGATGTAGGTAGACTCAAATATATTTCCATTTTACTGTCTATAAAAACGTAGTAGAGGCGAAATAATTTCGCCTCTATTTTTCTCGTAAATCAGTTTTATGCATGCACACAATCTGTATAAAATAGAATTATTACAATGTGTTGTAAAACATGGCAGGAATTTGATTTCATTGAAAATCGATTAATGAGAATGAATTATTGCATCTATTGTCCTTTTCAAAACATTTTTCCATCATACGGTTTTTATAGTTCTACAGATCGTTCAAAAAAAGTCAACATATCCATATAGTACATCCATATCCGTATAGTAGTAGTATAGTACACCGTCCTTTTTTGAAAGTCATTACAAAAGTGGTACAAAAGTGATACCTCCCAAGATGGGTTAGCACCGAGTATGCGTGGCGACGTTCGCCTGCCCGTTTAAGGGGATGAAAAAAAATAAAATATGATTCCTTGGATGGATATTTTCGAAACGTTAACTACCAAACGAAACGACGATTATATTTATTTAGTGAAATGCCAGAAGTCTCGAAGTATTAAGTAAATTTTAGATGTAAGCTTTATATATGTAAAATCGAATGAGCTTAGCCGGAGTATACAAGGTAAAGGTAAATAATTTTTATTAAATAAAATATATCAAAACAAATATAAAAAAATAGGATTCATTTTTGGTCATTAAACCGCTAAAAACCGTCTAAAACATGTATTTTTAGCAGGAAAAAAATTTAGTTTTCAATCGCAAATACCTCGAGTAATATGGATCTATCAAAAAAACTTTACAAAACAATTTTTACCGAAAATTTGTCCCATTTCCGGGGTTGTTTTGAGTGGAAACATTTCCACCCTGAGAAGGGGGTGGTATCCACCTTCAGGGTAAACGTGCACATAGGCGCTATATTACTTTTGCCCCTTTGACCATCCCCTAACTACTCACCAAATCTCTAGTCAATCGGTTAAGGGTCAAAGAATTCGCTGCGGGAAACTTGTGGACGTCAGTGTTGAATCTAAACTTGTAATAAATGTGTTCTCAATTACTTGTATCACTTTGAAATATGACTCGATTGTGGTGCACGACGTATTACCATTTTCATGACTTGTGCAAACAAAGCATGGTAATCCTTTACCCGTTGAGTAAAATCTTGGAATAGACGTTTATTTATAAGAATAACGCAGACTAGAATACTGCGCTGCTTTTGTTACAGGAACGATATTATTCCGCTGCTGCCTTTTTATTCTCCATGAATAAGGCATTCCGGTTTTGTTCTTATATTCAGACGGAAGTAATTTATTTTGGGAACGAATTTCTCGCATAGCCGCTGCAACGTAGAAAACAGAGAATCCGGTCCGGGTAAGCAATATTTACTGTGCAAATAGCTGGTAAGTAACTACAGTCTGGGGACAATAGTCTGGAAAATCGTAACGTATTGGCGTCAGAGTAGGGTTATACAGATGTGCGTGGAAAACTCTCTTTTATTTAAATTGTTGGAAAAGAGTTACCTTATCCTCCAATGTATTATCTGCCCTCGTAACGAATCGTGATGGATAGGTATAATCAAGTGGCAAGCTATTTATTACATGATCTCTATGGTCATTTAAGTAATTAGACTGAAAGGAATTCTTTGCATTTTCGGAGTATTATTTAAAATAGTAATAATTAATTATATCTAAAATTCGGTAAACATTACAATTGTCATATATTTTACACACATAGAGCTGATAGAAGCTCATTGATTTAAGCTAGGCCAACGCTTGGTGATCACTCCCTTAGGGGATGTATATTTGAAGTTAAAAAACCCCTACGCATAAAACATAAAATTGACGTCTTTTATCGCCTTTCTTATTGTCATTTTTGAGACAAAAATATTTTAGGGGTGCTTAGGGGTGCGTAAAATTCACTCCCAAACTTTTTTTAATTAATTCAAATGAATCATTAATTTATTTTCCTAATAAAATAAAATTTTTTTTAATTTAATTTCTTTATTGGGCTTAATAAGTTGTACTTTAATTTTTAATATAAATTAAGGATTTAAGTTAAAGAAACTATTAGCCTTCCAAGCTAAAATTAGGGTTTAGTTTCCTAAGCCTCCCAAAGGGGTGAAAACCCTTTGGGAGTGAATTTTACGAGAAAACACTTTTTACTGTTCCCATTTCTCTAGTATCAGCGATTCGAGTCGCCGGACGTTGATAATCACTCAGTCAGTAAAATTCACCCTTAGAGGGTGAATATTACTAATATTCACCCTTAGAGGGTGAATATTCACCCTTAGAGGGTGAATATTAGTAATATATAAGATGCCCCTCTATATATAAAATTATATTTAAATTGACGTATTTCATCATCTATTTACAGTTGTATAATTTTCGAGATTCTTTTTTACTTAAGGTGTTAGACCTATTGGGGGTGAATCCTAAAAAAATCATTTTGGTTGATGTCTACGTTATAACAGGAAATTTCTGTCTAAGTTGGGCGTTCTGTATAAGTTGATAACTCAATCAGTCCCCTTAGAGAGTGAATATTAATAAAACAAAAAACTTCCGTGTATAAAAATTAAATAAAATACACATGTATTTTAGCGTCTTGCTTGAAAGTGTCATTTTTGCCAAAACATATTTTTAGGGGCGGTTAAACCCCTTTGGGAATGAATATTAAGAGAAAACACTGTTTACTGTTCTAATTTCTCCAGTTTCAGCTATTGATAATAATTACTTTGTAGACAATAAGTAATTTGTAGACAAAAATATACAAAAAATATTTTACAATATTTTACAATATTTACAATTTCTCTAGTTGCAGCGATTCGAGCTGGACGTTGATAATCACTCAGTCAGTCCCGTTAGAGGGTGAATATTAGTAAAATATAAAATTCCCCTATGTATAAAAATCAAATAACATTTTATCTACTTTTTATAATTGTAAATTATAATATAGTATAATTTACAATATTTACAATTTCTCTAGTGGCAGCGAATCGAGCTGGACGTTGATAATCACTCAGTCAGTCCCGTTAGAGGGTGAATATTAGTAAAATATAAAATTCCCCTATGTATAAAAATCAAATAACATTTTATCTACTTTTTATAATTGTAAATTTTCGAGAATTTTTTTAACTATTAAAATAATTTTAGTTGATAGCTTACGTCATAAGAGGAAACTACTGTCTAAATTGGGCGTTGATGATGATAGTAAAATATAAAATGTATAAAAATCAAATAACATTTTATCTACTTTTTATAATTGTAAATTTTCGAGAATTTTTTTAACTATTAAAATAATTTTAGTTGATAGCTTACGTCATAAGAGGAAACTACTGTCTAAATTGGGCGTTGATGATGATAGTAAAATATAAAATTCCGCTGTATATATAAAAATGAAATAAAACTGACGTGTTTTATCGTAAAAAAAATCTCTAAAATTAAACTTTTGTTACAATTGTATAATTTTTACAATTTTACAATTTTTCTACAATTTTTTTCGAAATTTCGTTCTGGAAAGTGTTTTAAATTTCATATTTTAAAGTGCAATTGTATCTATCGTTTTAGGAAATACTAGGAACGATGAGTAGGTAACTGTTAATCACGCCTAATTAACTATAAATTTAAGTTTCATGTTTCATTAAATTTTTGTACATCTAATTAATATTAATAAAAACATATTTCCGGTAACTGGGTGGAAACCTGTCGGGATTATATTATTACAATGTCAAGCTGTCCTTATATGCTTTACACATGACATAAGAGGATCAATATTCTATTACGTAGTTAAATCTCAAAACATGATCCAGAAAATATCAATTCGGAGAATCCCGTATGATAAAAGTATCTTTCAAAGGCTGGTAAAATACAAGCAGAAAACAGGACTCGGTTATTATGTTTATAGGCATTTCATCGTTATTTTACAAACCGTGTAAATTGTGACATAAATTTGATTGAGCTCATTTTTGTATAGGGTAAGCATATTAGTAAAATAGGGGAAAGTTGTAATTTTCTCACCCTATACGTTTTTTGGGTCTCTAAATATGAATCTGAACTTTGCTGGCAGAAATTTTGTCCGGACCCCTTTTTTGCAAAAAAAAAAACCTTTTTCGGTGTCTCATAGTTATTCTGCATACACATAGCTTACAAAACATACTACCTACATGCATACATAATAAATATGTACGTATTAATTTGAAAACTGAAAAACAAATTAATTTAAACAAACACATTAATTTAAATAAACAAAAACTTAATTATTTATGGTACAATCAAAATATAAATTGCAATTTTGGTACACAGTAGAGGTATTGCTTGAAATCTTTGTTAACTCATTGATAACGTTGGGTGTAGATAAATCATTAATGTTATTGATGAGTCCAGCTGTGCAGTGAGAAGCTCGAGGAGTGGCTGCAGGATTTTCTATTTTCTGTTTTTTAGCTGGAGGTTCTGAGGCGTCACTTCTAAGGGTGTTTATGATGTTGGAATAATGCTCATTATCAATTTTCAGATCAGTCTTAATTAAGTTGGCTGAACTGTGGCCAGTAATTTTAAATTAATTGTTGTTCACCCACTCCTCCTTTGTTATTTTTGTTTCTCTTATTATATTGAATCCTGCCTTCTCTGCTGCTTCTTTAGACCATTTCGAAAGTTCGTTTTTTCTCACTGGAGTGTTTTTGTACCATCCACTTGATTGTTCTTTGCTCCATGACGGGTTTACTGTTAAGAATAATCTATCAGTTGTTATTCTAAATGAACGTTTAACCATTACAATTTTAAAAAGACGGACTGGACAAAAGGTAGGGTTCTTCGCGTTGGGGACCAGCCATTTACTATCGGCCATTTTTTCTCCCCCTGTGCCGTTTTATAGAAGAGGGGATTGTATTCTATCTCTTCCTAAAATATCTTCCTAAAAAGTAGGATTTTTGAAAATTAGTTATTTTAAAAAATATGTAATTATGTTATCCACCTGTTTTAATCCCAGAATTATCCACTTCCTCTTTAAAATAATGAACTCTGCAATTGACGATATGGTAAGCTGAAGCGATATGGTAAAATTTTCGCTGCAGTCCCGCCCGAGTGTCTTCGCCCATAATAAAAATATTACGATTGCGTAATATTCTTCCAATTTTAATGAAGCAGAGGTCGATTTCCTTTTATTGGCGCACATCTGCAAATTCCTTTGTTTCGCATTCCCTACTACTCTTAAAGATAATATCTTTAAATTGATCAAAAATTATTTTCCACTTTTTTTGTAATTTTGACCGTTTTCTTTCTTCATATTCCACGCCCAATCTTTCAGGATTAGGTTTAGTTGCCATACGTCCAGTTGCCATACGTTTAGTTGCCATTAGTTTAGTTAAAGCCCATACGTCCATATTGACGTATGGGTTTTAACGGTATTGTACGGTACACTTTTCTCAATCGCCAGATCGATATTAGTCATAGAATCACTTTCAATGCGACTCATTTTCACTACATAAGCTAACTAGCACTGTTTAAAAACAATATTACACAATTTATTGACAATAAAATCAGAAAAATAGTTTAGCGTCGTTTTCTGGTGTCCTAGGAGATCATAATTACTTGTTATCAAAGGTATTGTAATATTTGGTGACAACAGCTGTCAAGTTTTGCAGCGGATATACTCGAAAAAACTGCTTGCAGGTGCTGACTGCGTTTTATTGAAATGACTATTCTATGCAAAATTAAAGTAGACAAAATTTCCTAAGTATTTTATTTGTCTCTATCGCCGATCGTTCCGCCGCTAAAGCACGCTTACTGTCCTTATTCATGCATCTTGGGTAGTTTCTCATGCTATATTTAGTAGTAAAAAAATTAAGTAAATTACATAATAATATTTTAGAGAAACTCGCACTTTGCATTTAACAAATGCAAATTTCCTATCGGGTTTATTCTAATATTTACACGCTCATTGTATGTTTTACAGTTGCTTTTTCTGCACGTTTCTAATTTTCTGTATAATATAAGAAACCAGTATTAATCTGTAGTATTTACAATATATCATGAGATACGAAACAAACTTAAAAACTCAGTTTTATACCGGCTTTACGTTCATCCGATAAGTCTCGAGGTAGGAACTAGAAGGATGCACTAAGCACAAATCTCGCCTGAAAACGTTGAATAGGATTGATTCTCCGATAAAATAAAACCTTTAAATAGTTTACTTCCAACCCACTTCATAACTTTAATGCCGCAGTTGCCCTCTCTAATATCTTTTGCTCTTCTTAGCAATCTTTATTTTTTGCAGATTTCGTTGATTACGGTATTTACTTCATCCGCGTGGATATATATTGCAAATGAGATTGAACTAACTTACGTTAAATTGGCATCGGAAAACAGATTAAATTTTACTACATGGGTTAATCTCCGGGGTAATACTCTTAATCCGGGGGAATATTGTAGAACGCAAGTGGCATAATAATGAGATGCTATCATAATATCAAATCAAAACATCTAAATCTGCTCTTTGAACCGAACTTTACGTATTATATGTTATAATGCGGTATCACATATTTTTCGTTGTACTTAAACCATCGTTAAACGGTCCTGTATTAAAATGTCATTAATATCAGTTGTGTCTGGTATTTTCAATACGCCTGCGATACTTGTGTAAGATGCAAGATCAATCTCTGAATGTTTGATATAATAAACCATTTAACCATACCAAATTATGTTCGTTTTATATTATTCTACTTCTATGCTGTTTGTTTTCAACACCCTCCGATGCTTGCAAGCATTGTGATGTAGATCTGTAATTTTTTTATTGAAAATGATACAGGTGTAATAACTAAAAAATATGCATTACTACAAAACCACAATATCGATTTAGGTCGCCTAGACAATCCTACACAACTAATGTCCAAATTTAACGCCAAAGCATTTTAATATACTTAGGATTATCTAACAAAAGTTTTTAGAACAAGGTTTAATAAATCAGAGGGTTAAAGAGAAAGAATTATAACAGAATATTAGAAATGTATTATGTATTATGTATGTGGCAATAATCCGTATAACTTGACGTGACGTGATAAATCTGAAACATTCTAAATCGGGCTACATAATTAGAGTTCCTTATGATCTTCTGAAAATGAATCATTTCGAAATATCTTAAAATGTAAATCAAATCTAATAAAACCCTCGTGACTTGCTTGTCGACGCATCTTAAAATGAGCGCCTTCCTGGGCACTGAATTTCGATTGGTCCATTATAAAAATGAATATAAATGAGGTCCAGATTCCAGGTCCTCATTCGGTCCTTCCTATATTTTATGAAATATCGAGGACCCTCGTGCTATCATTAGATTTCTTATTAATGGCCAATTTGGCCTCCCTCGAAATTATTCAACAACTTAGGGTCGCTCTTGGCGCAGTAGAGAGGGGTTGATAATAATATCGAACACGTCCCGTCGATCCGGATTATTGTTAGGTGTTAATGGGGTTCTATAAAGCGGGAAAATTGTATGCGTATTAATTGTTATAGTATATTAAATCTGATACTAATATTTATATTGAAAATTTTAATCTATCACTATATTGAAAAAGCCCTTATAGTAGAGTAAGTGAAACATTTTGATCGAATTTTTTTTATGATATATCGCGACCTCATGGAAAATGTTTGTTCTGGTGAATAAAACAAAAGTCTAACATTTCTACCTTCTAAATTGACCGCAACCCCTTTTTTTTCGCCATTTTGGTGTATTTTGACATGTTTAGGGGAAGTTTGTCAAAAAAAATTGCTATGTCCAGTTGTATTGGGAATTAAGAAACCAAACTGGAACCCTTTTATTATCAATGTTTAAGGAACTCCCAGTTCAAGTTTCAAGTTAATCTGACCTCCCCCCCTCCTCGCAATATATATATATATATATATATATATATATATATATATATATATATATATATATATATATATATATATATATATATATATATATATATATATATATATATATATATATATATATATGCATGGGAATTTGCGTGACGGCAAACTCGGGCAGTTTTCAACCGATTTAACTGAAATTTGGACTGAAGGTAGGTTTTATGCCCTCAAAACTGCCCTCTAAATTTTCAAATCAAGTTAAAATACTAAATAGTTTCCGAGAAATTCGAGTTTAAGTCCATTTTTTAGCTAATTTTCAAATGTCTTTCAAATCTCATGTCTTATAATTTCAAAAGTTCTGTTCTTGCAATACAAGCTGTCTGGAATAGTCAGAAACTGTCAACAACCCCCACAAAACCGTTAAAAGACGTTAACTGACAGACGTACAGACGATAAAAACTGCACTGTCCGCATATAAAAAACAGTTTCCAACCATCAGAAACTACTGCAAGAACAGATATAATCTACGGACAAGAGAGAAATATGCGATATTCGACGACAATGAACTGCCGATCTGGATACCGCAAGCGATATTCGACCTTAGTCAGCACCGTGCGCGCGCTCGAATAAAAATTCGTAAAAAAATTGCAAATTATCCAAATCAAAAAGTGAAATGTCCTACAGACTGGAGAAACTCTGTGCTGCAATATTATTCAAGGGTATTTTTTAATTGCACCACATATAAAAACGTTACAGCAGGTTAGATGTAGAGCATGCGTAAAATGTTTAGACACTTTTCATTAGAGCGTTTCGAGTATTAAGGTTTCCCATTTAACAACGTGTGTTATTGGATATTCAATAATTTTTTTAAAATATTTCTAGTGATGTGAGGTAAATGGTACTTATATGTAACTATTCAGCTGTTTTTTTAGATGCAAATATAGATGCAAAGATAAGTGCAAACGAAAATCACAATTTGAGGCTTCGAGGATTATACTAAAAGAATTAAATATTAAAAAATGCCTACAGCTTGAAATTTGTGTTGTCGCCTAACGCCCGTTTTGCTTATTATCGACAATTGTCAATGTATCTTGAGCACAAAAATATTATCGGATTATATAAACTAAAGAAGGCATTCAAAAAACCTAAAAAAAATAATTAGAACTATGTTTCTTAATATCCATCTAAATACATAACTCCTAAATATTTAACTCATACTAACCTATGAACAAGATAAATAATAAGTATGGTCCCTTCAGCTGGTCCTTGAGGAATACAGTAAATATTATTTATTATTGAGTAATACAGTGAAGCGATAACTGTAAAAGAAAATCTTTGGCAACGTAGTTATGGACTTATCCCCTGTAACACTGACAAAAGGTAATGAAATCCTCGTTAAGTCTAAAAATAAGGCCTGCGGAGGCTGAGGGGTAAAACAAAGTCGCAGCGTACAATGGGATTGAATGACAGGAATATTTTTCCAAATCCGCAAGGAAACTCTTTATTATAGGAGGAGATATACATTAGAACATCATTTATCAGCAGCATCTCCAATTCCTCCGTGAAATGTGCAAATACGGAGTTGACTGAACTGATCGGTTATTATGGAACACAAAAGCTCTGAATCAATATGGTTCATATATGCCGAATATGTAATAAGGAACAACCGTGTCTTGCATGTCAGCTCTTAGGGAATGTATTTCGAAAACATGATTCCTGACTTACGAAGGAGTATATACTAATTAATAAAGAGGGGAATTTATGGGAAACGTCCATGCTCAGGTAGATGAAGTAAATTGACGATAATCATCGAGCAATAGTGAAAACTGACAGCGATTTTCCTAAATACATATTGAACCAAAATATTCTGTGGTAAAGAGTACATTAATTTGTCTTCTAAGATATGTTTTTCTAACTTTTCACCTCAGATATGTTAAATATATCTAACACAATAGGCGTTATACTGCGGTAACAAATCTGCTGAGGTAACACCAGCACATATCTGTCTGCCTCAAGGCTATTTGGCGATCATTTATATAAAAAATTCACAGATGTTTTATATAACCGTGAGTTGATCGCATCCGCCACGTAACTGCAGAAATAAACAAGAGATTGAATGCTCTGCTAAAACCGAGTCCCGCCAAGCACCTGTTTGAACAGTAAGGTGCTCAATAAATCCAACTTGCAAAAAATGACAATAGCTTTAAAAAATAACCTTCAAAATAATATGTGGTGGCAACTCTTCAGAGCAAAATTGAAAAAATTCTCTAATTAGATTCTATACCGTGACTGTGCTCTGTAGAAATCCAAACAAATTGTATACCATAGGCATCGATCGGTATATGTTAGACAAATTTTCATCTAGGTGTTTTTGTTGCAGATAATTTCGGTGGTGCGAAAACCAGCCATGCGGACGCCGCGGAATATGTTCATAGTTAATCTAGCAGTAGCCGATTTACTGCTATGCACAGTCACAATGCCCCTGACCCTCATGGAAATCCTAACCAAGTATTTTCCGCTGGGAAACAATCTGTTCATATGCAAATTGATAGGGATCCTGCAAGCTACGAGCACCTACGTATCGACCATATCGATCACGGCCATCGCTTTGGATAGATATCAAGTAAGTGAAATACATGTAATTATTTATTTAACCACCAGAGGCACCAGCGTCCTTGCACATTTTCATGCACAACTTTACCTCAAAACTTCCATTCCAAAGTTCGAGGGAAGAAGTAGGCAAGTAGGCCTAGTGTCGAATCTCCCCCAAATTTGTTCCTGAAAATGGCACCAAAAAAGGTGCCGAAACGTCGTGAATTAATTACATGGGCTAGGGCTTTTATAGAAGATATTCTATAAAGCTTCAGATTGTCGTGAAAATCACTCCACAGACCTTGTATAATCAGATAAAATATATGATATTGATGAAATAATGTAAATTAAGGTAAATATATTTTATCCAACTCTTACATAAATTAATATTATTATTATTTACTTACATAAATTAATATTATTATTACATGAGAATGAAGCGCGTTTGAGGATTCAGAGATATAAAAATATATATATACACACACATGATCTCATAGTCCTGGGTTCGTCGCTCAATAATTTTGGCTAAGATGGCCGCTCTAGCCCGCATTGGAGGTGGGGTGACGGATGGCCTTTCATCCCCTTTAAGTAATTACACTTACCGGGGGTAAAAATCTCGACCAATCATGCGGGATCTACTTTACCTCTAACACGATTTCAGGAAACTATTGCCGTACGCTAACGACATCTGGTTGCAAAATAAGAACTAATAAGATATGGTTACCTTACCTAAGAATGGTTATAATTTATTAATTTTACTGTCGAAGCTTTATGTTTCGTGCCGCTTTATGAGCAGACCTTCGTTATTTTACAATAGGATAATAGGATTTTAGGTACCTTACTTGAAAAAGACCGTACTTTTTGGCGTCATACGACATGTGTTCCCTATTTGAGTTTTGAAATTAAGTTTAAGCTTAACAGCGAAACACATAAAGATAAATTACCCACTTAAGGTGGACCTAAGAATTCTTAAACAATAAACCGAACTGACAAACGCAATTTGGGTCTACATTATACTTCCCGAAAAATTACAGTCATTGACTTTACCATTTTGTTACAATTATGATGACGGAACATATTTCTTGCGTAGTTCAAGAAAGCAAGGAAGCAAACCGCCTTCATTTATTCCTTTAACATTAAGTTTCTCGTGGTCCATTTCTGTTAAAAACTGGTTTCTGGTATCAAAAATTCACTATTTATCATCAACAGTATCATTCCGCAAAAAACTGTAAGACCAATGAAAACCGGCAACAAAAAAACCAGACTACTATAAATTTTTGTATTTTTGTAAAACCGTATATAATTTTAAAGCCTCTTTTCAGTAAATAATAGTAAACTGCAGACATTTATGCATTGAATCAGTCACCATTCAAATTTCCTTGCAGTGTCCTTTCCTAATTTTCCCAATCATATTACAAACTGTGTTTGAGGAAATTAGTAAACTCTTAAGTGGTAATTAGTAACTCTCCACTAACAGCGTTACCTTCCACGGGAAATCTAATGGATACTAGAATAATGCAGTGTATTACATCTTCCCAACTAGGAAAAACGTAATAAATTATTACCACCAAGTCTGTCGTAATATCTGCCCCACAAAACTTTCTGACAATAAAATTACTCGGCATTTTAGTTGAGTGCACACCCCTTGTTACATCTCGTTATCTACTTCTAGAATTTACCGAGAAGTTGTCCAGGATCAAAAACCATTCCGGCAGTTCTGGAGACTTATAATACGTCGCCTTCATTAACGCTCACCGGCCACGCGAGCGTCAAATGCAACCAATTTTATTTTATATAATTGGCATCGTGTTTCGTAATAATATAACACATCTCCTTTTAATTTATATTACCTGAATAAATGGCCTCTCATCCAGGAGATGTATATTGACGGATTTTTTATTTTGCCTATCGGCTGTGAAAGTGAAATAACAAAAAATATATTTATATAAATATGCAATATATAGATAAAATTATAATATTAAAAGTATTGAAAGTATTTTTGATTTTACATTCCCAAAAATTGAAGATATACTTTTGTAAAGCTACAGTCAAAAATTAATAAAGAAAGGAATGTGGTATGCAAATTAAAACTATACGATAAAACGTATAGAAAAGTAAGTAATGATGCTCTTTGTCGATATGTGAAATATAAGGAAAATATGGCCTAAGCTGTAGTAGTAATTTCTACACTAAAAATATGTAAATATGCTAGAGTTCGGTTGTATTGCAAGCTTTGCTTCCAGAATCTACAAGGCAGTAGAAGATACAATAGTAAATTAAATAATCATTTAATTTAATAAAAAATAATACGGTAATAATATACCAAAAATATAAATATATACTCGTGGCATATATGTCCACATGTTTTCTATGGTTAAGACGATGAAATCAGATGTGGCCAGAAGCCTATTTCAAAGTCGTACCACAGCAGAAAAAATAAGTCGAAATAAAGACGTAATTTCCGTACGGAAATCTTTTTTCTAGCTACTAGGGTTAGCCGAACATATATATATATATATATATATATATATATATATATATATATATATATATATATATATATATATATATATATATATATATATATATATATATATATATATATATGTATATATATATATATATATATATATATATATATATATATATATATATATATATATATATATATATATATATATATATATATATATATATATATATATATATATATATATATATATATATATGTTATATGAAACTCATAGCAGCTTATAATAACTTACATTTTATTATTTAGCGTTACTCAGATAAGATTTCCATATCAGTGCATATTATATGACACATCCTTTCTCATGGCATTATATTTTGCTTATCAGCACATAATGCAGAATAGCCGTTGACCAAGCTGTCGCTTGCCCACCTGCATGCTGAACTTGCATTATATAGTTTATAAAAGAACATTTCAAAGCAAATTGTATTCAGTGTAGTATCTGTATTCAAACAGTAAAGTCTAAATTAAACTCACTCATATTTATTTTTCGTCAGGATAGTTGCAACTATCCATTTTCTGTAATAAAGTTTTTTAAAAAGTTATTATTGCGACAAGCAATATAACATATATATATATATTAATTAAAAAATAAAGACTGTAACTTGTAGTTCTTTAAGCACTTCACTAAAAATACCGAGAATATGAAAGTTCACGAACAGCGAAGGACGTCAAAAATGATACGGTCAATCAACTAAGAGAATAATTTTGCCAGCGTCCGGCGTATTTATCCTTTCTCCTGCTATTCGGCTTGCAGCGTACCCCACGTGGTTTTCAGCGGGACGGGAGCGCATTGGTTGAGGTGTAGGTAGCTCGCAATAAATATCTATGAATTCGCGCGGCTTATTTTAAATTTTTGAAATATAACGGAACGAAATTAATTTACGTTACAATAATTATTCGAAAAACTATTTATTATTATAGTTCCCATTCATTATAACAAAACAAAAATTCAACTTGAGATTGGTCGAAAATTATAACCAAATGTAGTAGTAATAATTCACAAAAGTAAAGAACATATTGTAGTAGGGCCACAGGATAATCCGAAGGGACAAGCACCCCACCGCGTGGTATCTGCATAAGTGTCTGCTCACCATATTGTTGAGAAATTATCCGAACAGAATAATCCGATTGAGCGCGTAATTTAATTGAAACAACAGAACGTTTTAATTATAAATATGTAGATACTTCACGCCTACGTGTAAGGAAGGGCTCTTGATAGTACCAGGAAAATGTTTAAGAAATATTAAGAGGGAACGCCCGGGATATTGGAATACTGTCTCCGAATAATCCGTATCTCAGAGAGGCTTGAAACGTTCGATGTGAAACAAGATACAAACGCAAGTATCTACTACATGCTCAGATTTGATTTTCCCTTGACACGTGTTTCATTAACAAAGTTATAATAAATAGCTTGGTTTAAGTGGTGATGTACGGAGAAGAAAATACTTTTGTATATGCAAACTGCAAGCAGCAATGAACGAGTAGCAACTGAGAAACTTCGGGAACCGCGCATTTCATGAAACTCATGCCGCTGAAGAAGCTTCGGAAGCTGAAGACATTCCCATCTCTCTCATTAAAGGATAAATCTCATTCAATTTTTGTATTTGATAATTCTCCTTCAAGTTCTTCTACTCGTTTTTCATATATTTGTAACTTTCTTCACACTTTTAGATATTTGAAACACTTTTAGATATTTCTTCACACTTTTAGATATTTGAACGGACACCTTATCTGCAATGCTGTTTATAAAATTTTGATCCATCCACATTTGCTTTAAAGCAACGTTAACGATTTGGAATTGATCCACTGTTCGATTAAGGGTAAAAAAAAAGCATTGCTATGGATCCAAATCCATAGTGAGCCCAAATCTTATTTAAGTCTAAGTTATTTTGAAAATTTCACACTGCCATTTTTAAGCCAATAAGAAGCTTGCATTTCAGCTCGTTACTATAGCAATCACAAAATTTCCCGGAAGTTTTTTCCTTTCTATTCCTAAGTTTTTTCTATCTTCCCTTACTTAGCAAAATATAATTGTAATATATATATTTTATGTAAGAATTTATTTGCTCCACAATTTTTTATTGATTTTAAAGTATTATTATTGTGGACAAAATGATTGAAAACATGCAGTGAATGTACAATGGAGAGACACCTGATAAGTTTGCAATATACTTACACTGTCTCCACTCTAGTGCCTCTTTTCCCTGGGCGCCAGTTCCATCAACATTTAATTCTTGTAGGTATGGAAGTTCACTGTTGAGCATGAGTTAGTTCTCTATGGTCCGTTAGAGAGTTCAATTAGGTTCTGAATCTTTAAAGACTATTGTGCTTCACCATTGAAATTATATGGAATGGTAAACGGATATAATAATCTTATAGTGTGAAATATTTCACAATAATTAAATGAAGTGATTCGCCAAATATCATCTTGTAGGTGACGAAAAAACATACCCCCGAAATTTCGACATATTACACGTGTCGGACCATTTTGTCGGACAAGCTTTATCTTTGGGTTCTACCGTTATTGTGGTGCAATCTAAATAAAAATTATATTAGGTCATAAAAAATATAGGATTGTTAAATTGACACGTTTAAGAGGTGAGGGAGTGAAAACGCTGCCTATTCAAGACATGGCATATGAAAAACTAGTACTTGACTCGTTTAGAGGAACAGCTCGACTAAGTTTCAGCTTGTAGGTAATAATTGAAAAAAAAAGGGTCTGGGCCCGGGGACTAATAGTCTTGTAATATATGAGCCAATTGTACAATAGATGAATTTTCAAATTGCTAAGATTTTTCGTTACCAAATTCTATGAAGTCTTTCCATGCACTTGCCTTATTCCTTTCAGTATTATGTGGTGTTAAATTCTGAACTTCCTGCCTTATAATTTCCACACTTTCTTTCCCGAAACGAGACATTCTACAAACAGCACGGGACAAAATGGAGTCAGTGACACATATTTTACCTGTTGACAGGCACAGAGGCACTTGGTAATTTTAGTCTCATACTGGGATTTCTAAAGGAAAATGTCACGCTATAAGTTTTTATATTATTTTGGTGTGAAATTTTCTTACCGAATCCGTTTTTGCGCGGTCGGAATTACATAATCCAAACTCTGAGAGGTCCTTTCAAATTACAGTTGTAGTGTCGCAATCGTTATTTTGCATTCTAAAATTAATTGCTGAAATAACAATTTTGTGAGGAAGGAAAGGCAACATAGGGAAACAAAATACTCAGGTTATATTTTATGGAGTACTCATATATTATCGCTCCCGCATACTTTTCATATTTCCCTTCTACAGTCGCCTTTGATCTCCTTGTTCTCTTTCAGCGATTCCAGCGCGACATAAATGAAAACCTGCAATTCTAAGCTGACAGTCCACGTTTTATTATGTGGACTAGATATGTATTATTTGTACAATATCAAATTTTACCACGGTATCAAAACTCGGTGAAACGTTACCCATATATTACGTTAATTATATTAGTATAAACTAACATCTATAGTCTATTTCCATTATATATGCTTCAACTACGCCGCAAACATCATCCTACGCAATGTATGACTGACGCGGTGTTTCATGTTTATCGGATACGAATCAATGGTGGGACAATATTGGTATTACAGTGAAATACACCAAACTGATCAGGAACTCCTATTGACTCCTATTCGATATGGTCCTTCGTAAATCGATGATGTAACACTAAAGGTAAATTAGTAAATTAAAACGGATACGGGGACACACAACAGCCGAGGCTGAGGGCAAATAAAACGGTTGTTTGGGCATTTGCTATATATGTACATATAATATATAAATCAAGATTACGAGTGATAACGACAAACTGCAATGTGGAAAATGCCGATTCGTATATATATATCAATTTCTCGAAGCAATTTAGAACCAATATGTCGCGATAGGAAACACTTATGTGAATTATTGATGCCATTGCACTTCCCGGGTCTGCCTTTTCAATTTTCCGATGGCAACACTGATGCAATTCAATACCGGAGAGTTATTTATGGGCAAATAAAAGCAGACCGGTGGAACGGGTGACAGTCAAGTAATATCGAAGCGTCGAAGTCTATTTTACATAATTTTGGAAATACTATAATGCAAAGTGGCATTATGTGGACTTATAAGATGCAGCAGAGAAGACCAACCACTACACTAATATTTTAAAATACCCCCTATATTAAATCGACTAAAATGACCAATGCAGTCAAGATACACGGTAACGGTGTGTATCACAAGCAATTTGTATTATGGTTATTAATCATACCTCGAACTAGCTAACCCCCGAACGTAGTAGTCACGTAGGCTGAGGACTGGCGGATGCGGTGGCCAAGCTACGGGGCCCATACCGGCAACAATTTCTTCGTGTAAAACGTTTTTCTGGATTTCGACCAATCCAACAACTTCCGCAGTTCACGTTCAGCCATTTCCCAACTGGAACACCACAGTCTAATCTAAATAGAATTATAAAATTAGAAGAGATCTCATATCATGAGAAGGGTGAGAGTTTACAGGAGAATTTTTGAATGATTTTTCGGAGACAAACTGACTGAATTAGGATGTAGGAGATAAAGAAGAATCAATGAAGAATGTAAGTTTGTGATTAAGCACTATAATTGTCTTTATTAAATTAAAAGGATTGTAATGTCTACAATGGGTAACAATAGAAATATTAAATGTGTGGAAGAAACCAGAAGAGAGAAAGTCTGAGGAAAAATAAAGGTATTATCTACAGCGGTTTTGTTAAAAAAGAGAGGCGGGGAGTGAAGAAAATTTGCAGGCAATGACTTATATAGCTTGTCCTCATTCTCGTTTTCCACCCACGTTTTCGTCCTCTATCATCTCCTCCAAGTTTTCGTTCTATGACCTACCCTCCAGCTTCTCGTCGTCTGTCACCCCAATTACCTGTTCTCTTCTATCTCGTGGCTACTTTGTTCCCCACCATTTTCTTTTCCCTCCGTTATATTTTGGTGTCACGGGATCAAACTCATTATATTCTTCATCCTGAACATTTGCTTCGGTAGTGCTATTGACATTTGTTTTGAGACATTATGACCGTTACAATGGTCACAAACTACCGAACAGAACAGTCTAACTTTTATACAACCACAATTTATGTTACATCCTTGAGTATAGTTGCAGAAAACAGCATTTAAAAGTGCGTCTGGTGCGGTTGTAATGGGGTATTTTCGCAGTTTTTTTAAACAATGGGAGCAGAAAGTGAATGGAAAAAGAAGATACCCGTATTTTTTATTTTTTTGTTTAGCTCTAAAACAAGCTGTAACATAAATAAATAAAATCATGTGACGTCACTAAGCGCAAGTATAAATAGTGCGGCAAATGTAGTGATTTTTAGGGTATTCTGTCTATAAGTTGACGGCAGCGACGCCTCATTGCTTCCTGTCGGCCTTTGCTGTTGATATTAGTATTTATATATACATATATAACATATATATATCTAGTGATTTGTATATTTTCGCTTAATGACGTCATAGAAATTCAAGCTGCAATAAAACATGTATTTCTGAATATTGCGCATTATTTCTTATGGCAAAAATTATGGAAAAAAATGTACTTGTTGAATATGTAATTGCCCATTTTTGTTTCGATCGAGCGAAAATGCCCCATTAAGTCTTCATGGGCCTCAAAACATTATTATTTATTGTCTATACCCATTGTTCGGGATTTTACAAGCCAATGTACTTATAATCCACTCGATTTAGATGTTATGTCGACATTTTTATTTCACTGCGATGTTAAGTCTCGTTGACTTCGCAAATGTAATGTTTTCAATGTATAAGTCTGAATTAAGAGACTCTTATTGAATTTTGCTGACTTGAGAGCTTGCCAGTAGAATGCGGAATTTATTTTCCAAAATCATCCCTGCAGTCTGCAGTACAATTTCTCTGCTTAAAAACTTATGCAATTCACATCTTGAACATTTTTTTTATTAAACTTTATTTTTTCTTTGTTTTGGAGTGCAGAGAATGTCACAGCTAGTAATAGCATGTAGTAACAACATATGCTTTTTACAATTTGGAAATTTATTTAGGCTAGAGCTAGCTGTTTTTAATTTTATTTTTCCTTTCAGCTGATGATAGACCAGGGCCGAAACCTTTGAAAAAGGTCAGAGAGTAGAGATTTCAACGAACAAAAAGCCCACCGACTTTTTTAAAAAAGTAGATATTTTGACGCGAGAATTTTCGATTGAAAATTAGGGTGCTTTTTCGGTATTAAGTCAAAATAAAGTGAAAAAATAAATATTTTAAACCAAAAAAATTAGTATGTTTGGGACATAAAAAAGTAAGTTTTCACAAAATTTCTTAAAAAATTTTTTTTTTTGTAAAATAAAAAACCAAAAACTGTTATTTGAATTTTTCACATAAATTTTGAGGTTATGTGAAATAAGTGTAAATACAAAAGTTGTAGATCTTTTTATTACCTACAACTTTGCAATTTAACTTTTTTCCATAGGAGTTGTAGTTTTGCCGGAAAACGTTTTTTACCCTTAAAACTCACCCCTCCACTTCCCGACCTCAGATCGGCCGTTAATTATTTTTCCTTCCATTTTTGTTATATTCTCTTCCTTTTCCAATGGGTTTTATCCTACTATTATTTTTTTGGTAAAAAAAATTATCGTCCCTGGTCTACGACAGCAAATAATAGTAATAATAATAATAAATGGTCTTTATTAAACATTGTATACCAATACAAATTTTAAAAGGCGAAGTCTAGCACTCAACTCAACCTTTACATATTTAAATATAAATTACGAACTTACTTATTTAATTAAAACCTAAAATCCTGAATTAATAACAGAAAAAATAGTAATAGACAAAATAAATTTTTAGTAATTAAAAATAATTAATAGCATGAACTAATAGATGAACTGAGCAAAATAAAAATCAATAAAATATACACAAATCAATAATAATATTAAGAATAGTAATTTAACTTCAACTAAGATAAAGCAGATAGAATGCTAAAACATACACTACAAAACATGTACATATATATTATACAGACATACACATATTTATACATATACATAGACATACATGCACAGATACATATACATGGATATACGTATAATTGAAAGATAATACAAAATGTAATACAAAATAGATAATATCAAGTAATTTACTGTAATGAAAGAAAAAATGATTTCACTTTGTTACGAAATTTATTTACAGGTTTTTAAGTCGGTCGTCAAGAGAATTGTACAATATTATTGCATTATATATAAAAGTTCGTCGAAACATGGATGACCGATATCGAGGAAGAGCTAATTTCAAAGTAAACCGCAGATTTTTTTTGTGGGTATTATGTCTAAAGATAAATTTGTCACGAAGGTAAGGAGGAGAGGATGTATTCAAAATTTTGTGAGTAAAGACTGCTAGGTTATATTTGTAAAGATTTTTTATTTTTAGCCAGTTTAGAGAATTAATTTTAAGAGAAACATGATGAAAAAGTCTGAAAATAAATCTACTACAGCTATTTTGTATTTTTTGTAACCGGTTTTGAGTGTATGTATCTAGACATGAAAAATAAATAATATTGCAGTAATTTAATAAAGGCAATACGAGAGACACACAATTTTTTCTAAGTTTGAAATTGAAAATGGAAACATTATTATACAGTGAGCTCGTAAAGTTTGGAATAAATTCAATTAATCGTTATTGAAGGATTTTCACAGGAAATCCTCGGACACGTCAACTTTATTTTATAAAATGTCACTTTTTTCAGCCATCGATTTTTTTTTGTTTTGTTCGTTTTTGAGCTATGACGTCATCGACAATTTTTTTAAATGACAACCCATATTTTTTTTCACGGATTTCGATAGAGCACATTTTTCTGAGTGCGAATATGTCAAAAACATAGTACCTTTAACATTAAAGTGTTCGAGATATTCGGTTGCAAAGTTTTAAGAATGAATTATACAAGCGATGACCAAATGCTAATCATTTATCAAGAAAGCGCAGGAAAAACAACAGTTTTGACAGTTGTCACAATTTTGAAGTATTTCCTCGCAAGTTTGTGTTTTAATCAGTTGAATAATATCATTAAGTAAGTTGATTAATCATTATTCCATCATAATTCATTTTATTTAAAAATGGTCCGTCGTTTGAGTGAAAGGGAAAGAATCGAAATTTTGATGATGATCGGTTACGGGGACAGAGCTCGCACACAAGTAGAAGTTTGCCGTTTATTTAACAACAAATATCCAAACAGAGAACCAATTACACAGTCCACCGTTAGCAAAATAGAACAAAAGTTTTTAGAAGTGGGTCATACGAGAGATCGCCCTAGAACGGGTCGTCCACCAGTGCAACAAGATGTTAAATTGAATGTTCTACTAGAGCTTCAAGAAAATCCCCATTTACCCACCCGCCAAGTGGCGGCAAACAACGGAATAGTTCAAAGCTCCGTCTTGAAATATTTGAAATTGAACAAATGGCATCCGTATAAAGTGGTTTTGGTCCAAGAGTTAAACGAAGATGATCCTGACCGTAGGTTACAGTTTTGCCAAACCATGTTGCAACGCCTGATTGATGACGACGGATTTTTAATGCAATATTGTTTTTTCTGATGAGGCTACCTTTTATCTCGACGGCACAGTTAACCGGCAAAACTGTAGATATTGGTCTCCTGAAAATCCACACTGGAAAATGGAAACTCGTAGTCAGTTTCCACAAAAAGTTAACGTTTGGGCTGGTATTGTAGGTAATCGTATTTTGGGCCCATTTTTCTTTGAAGGCGTATTAACAGGTGAAATATATTTAGAATTTTTAAGAGACGACTTAGTCCCTGCACTTTACCCAAATGACGTAGATCCAGATCTGCCCCATCACACGATATGGTACCAACAAGACGGTGCACCACCCCATTTTGCAGTGATCGTTCGCGATTATTTAAACCATGTATTTCCTAACCATTGGATTGGTCGCAGGGGAACTATCGAATGGCCCCCTAGATCTCCAGATCTCACTCCCCTAGACTACTTTTTATGGGGCTATTTAAAAAGCAAAGTCTATTTCAATAGACCAAATACCATCGAAGAATTAAAGGACAGAATTCGCAATGAAATTCGACCATTCAACCCGATACTGTTGGTAAGGTTCTGCAGGAGTTTCAGTGGCGGATGGGATATTGCCAGGAAGTGAATGGAGGTCACTTTGAAAATTTACTCTAAAAAAATTTTATTTTTTACTTTAATTATTTATCATTTATTTGTTAAAATATTTTTTTATTTGTTTAAATTGTTGTTAAAAAATTAAACAGATTACTCCCAAATCTTTCAAAATGTTCGATAAGCTACCAAAATAAATAATATTACTCCTTAATCTTTTAAAATGTAATAAGCTATAAGCTATTAGAATCAATAAGCTATTAAAAATCTTGACCCGCCCGATAGCTTATGCATGGTGCCATGGTACATTTTATAAACTTTGCAACCGAATATCTCGAAAACTTTAATGTTAAAGGTACTATGTTTTTGACATATTCGCACTCAGAAAAATGTGCTCTATCGAAATCCGTGAAAAAAAATATGGGTTGTCATTTAAAAAAATTGTCGATGACGTCATAGCTCAAAAACGAACAAAACAAAAAAAAAATCGATGGCTGAAAAAAGTGACATTTTATAAAATAAGGTTGACGTGTCCGAGGATTTCCTGTGAAAATCCTTCAATAACGATTAATTGAATTTATTCCAAACTTTACGAGCTCACCGTATAATAATTTAAAAGCTATGTAACATTTTTTTAGTATTAAAGAGACATGTTCTTTGAAACGCATATTATTTTCAAAAGTCAAACCAAGGTTTTTGGATTTAGTAACAAGAGTGAGTGGTTATCATCTACGGTTAGTTTAAGGTTTAATTCCACTTGACTTTTTACTCTATGACTAGTATAACAAATGACGACACATTTATGAGGATTAAGCTTTAAATAGTTCTTTTTCGAATAATTCAGAAGTGACTGTAAATCAGAATTTATTTTTTTGCAAGCTAAATCAATATCACGAGGATGAAATAAGTGTGATAACTGTGTATCGTCCGCATATAACTGAATTTTAATATAATTTACACAAGAAATAATGTCAGCTGTATAAATTAGGAATAATGTTGGTCCTAAAACTGACCCTTGGGGTACGCCCGAAGAGATAGGTAGAACATGAGATATGTTACCGTTCAAACTAACAACCTGTTCGCGGCAGCTTAGATATGACTTAAAGAATTTGACTGAATTGGTGTCAAAACCATAGTACTCGAGTTTGGCGCCCAATAAAGCGTGATCTAGGGTGTCAAACGCTGTAGAAAAATCCAAGAGGATAAGCGCGGCAGAATTACCTATGTCGAGAGCCGTGAGAATATCGTCGGTAATATTTGCACTGCTCTTGCAAATATTACCGACGATATTACGGCTGTACTAGGTATATCCTTTACGGAAACCGGATTGAAATTGTGATACAATATTATTGCCTATTACATAATCGTAAATTTGTCTTTGGACTACCTTTTCTAGAACTTTGGATAAAGCGGGAATGATAGTAATTGGTCGTAAATCAGAATATACCAGTGGATTTTTCAATTTTGATAGAGGTTTAATTATTGATAACTTCCATTTGTTTGGAAAATGGCCAATATCTAAGCAGTACTTTATAATATGGGTTACATGATTACAAATAACTGGTAAGCAATATTTTAGCATAAGTGCAGAGACCCCGTCACACCCTGTCGCATTGGATTTTAATTTGGAAATTATATTTTTTAAATCAGCAACTGTTGCAAATTTAAATTGAAAAGATAATTTATTATTAAATTTACTGGAGGTATATTTGATTACAGTAGCGGGACAGTTATTTGATGGGCTGAAAACAGATGAGAAGTAATCGTTAATATAATCTACGTTGCTTAGCTGAGCTGGAACATTATTGTCTGGCTTTTTTTTAATATTTAAATTTTTTATCGCTTTCCAGAGTTCTTTACTGGACGAATTACTTTGATGATATGCTAGATAAGCTGATTTTTCTCGTCTAATAGATGCCAGAGTTAAGTTTCTTATCTGCTTATAGTTTATCCAGTCAGTAACTTGTTTAGATTTTTTGAATTTAGAGAGCGCATTATTACGGTCAGTCATTAACTTTTTTATACCAGGAGTGAGCCAGGGGGCATATGGCCTGGATACTCGTGATGTCACATAGGGAGCATGGATATCAAAAATATGTGTTATATTGTCTGTCTAATTATTTAAATAAAATATGTCGTCCCAAGATACATTTTTTAAGTCTTGAAAAAAAATTTCAAAGGAGAAATGTTTGAAATCCCTGTAAGTAATTAACTTAGGTTTGGTACAGGGAACTGATAAGTTAATTTCACAAAAAATTGCCTGATGATCAGAAATTAGATTCCCATTGAGGGTACCAGAGTTTAATATGAGGTCGGGACAATTAACGATATAATATCTAGTATTTTACTTGATGTACTAGCGATGCGTGTAGGTTGATTTATTAACTGAACAAATTGATACGAACTAAGGTAATGAGCAAACATGTTATCGTATGACTGGTCAATATTTATGTCGCCTAGGATAAAAATAATATCATATTGAGGTGTTACGAACGACAGCAAGTTATCCATATGTTAGCAGCTATGTGTGCAGCTATATGCTGAGCGTTACTAGATGGAGCTCTATATACGACCCATAGTAATAAGCGTATTTTTTGGAATACCACTTCTAGTAATATATATTCTAACCCGTTTATTTCAGGTAAATCACTAAACACAACCTTGGAAGAAAAGTCATTACGAATATAAACTCCTACGCCACCTCCTCTACCTAAGCGATCCTTATGAAACATGTTAAAATTTTGAATACTAATAGCTGCAGGAATATCGCTAAATGCGACTGTTGAAACTCTAGGTTACAATAACGGGGTGAGAGACAGATCGTCTAGTCTAGTCGTCCATATCGTCGAGTAATTTTAAGAATAGGTAACACCACGTTTCGATGGATTGCATTGCATTGTAAAAGGTATTTACAGTTATATTTACAGGGTTATTAACTTATTAAACTATGCATAATTATAAATAAATGTGAAGCATCTCCGAGAGCGGGAATCGAGGTTTTTACTCTAGAAGAATAACAACCTAGTGGAACGTACACTGACCCATAACCCATAGTGAAAATCTAACCCATAGTGAAAATATAAAAAACATAAATAATAACATTACGTGATTGGTTGACACTTAACTACAATGTTTAAGGAAATGCTAGTAACTAAGGAAGTGTTTTTTGATTTTGTGAGGCACTTTCTCAACTACAGATCATAATTCAAAAAGAGTTCGTAAAAGCACCGAAACCGGTCGCCACGAAAAAATTTCTCTCTAAGAAAATAAGAATTTGTTTAGTAAAACTCAAGTTAATTATTAAAATTGGGGTAAGACACACGTGATTCCAAGATATTATGTTAAGTAAATTAGTGAATTTCAGCTAATAATGTTTAATCCAAGTAGTAATTAATAGGTCTAGGGTGTATCCTAGATACTTATACAGATACTTATGATAATCTTAAAAAATATATAGTACCCATTTAATTTATAAGTCTATTTTGAACTCAACTTGAGGTACGGTATTTACATGCTCTAATTTAAAATTGAAAATTGTTCTTTATGAACTGGCGCCCAGTTAGACGAAGGACACATCTTAATCCTAAAATTTGTTTCAGGTCATAGTGTACCCCACGAAAGAGAGCCTGCAAATATTCGGCGCGGCCTTGATTTTGCTACTGATATGGGTGGTAGCCCTTGTTCTGGCCATGCCGCTCTTCATCGTCAGACATCTAAACCACCACTCGATAAGGTTGGGAACCGATACTTTGAGCCTGAATTTCTGCATCGAAAACTGGCCGATAGAGCACGGCAGGGCGTATTACTCCATATTTTCGCTGATTTTCCAGTACACGCTACCCATTATGATCGTTTCTGTAAGTAACAATTTTATTTAATATTACAGAGGTATCTATAATATTCAACTTTGCATGTTTATTTTCCCTTCAATGTGTTCCCAGCCATCTGGGGAAATCGTTATACAGTTCAAATTACTGCTTAGGTACTTAAGGAAATTCCCACTTGTATAAGTTGATATCAAAACCCATTTTCTTTTCGCACCTTGTGCGGATCTAACTTCTACCGTAGTATCAATAATAAATTAGCACCAGTCAAAACGTCGCGTCACTCCCAATGACAGAAACCTTATAAAATATTAAGGGTTTGTCTTCGGTGAACGTTCAGTAATATTCATGCCGTCATTTATCTTCATGTCTTGTCTTGTCGTATGCTGTATCTTTACATAACAAACAATCTTACAGAACAAGCGTCAGACGATGGAAATGAGGTAAAGTTTTTAAACATTTTGTGAATTCAATACAGCTTCATGTGTAAATTTGTTATTGGCAAATGGTATTGGTATTTTCAGCCCGTGAATAATAAATAGTTTTCGGGGAGCTGGTGATTTCATTTACGCCCGGTTATTATAGTAACTGAGGATTTTCTTATTCAAACGGTTAATGCAAAAGAAACACATTTTGCGCACTATTACGAATAGTTCTGAGAGTAAATAGAATAGTTTAGACGCAAAAACTCATCAAAAATATGTAGGGAATAAGAAAGAGGTTAGAAGTAGTGAATAATAAAGACATTCAAAGTCGAGTTCTAACAAAATTCCAAAAGTTCTCAAATTTTGACACAAAGTTGGAGATACATTACTAAAACCATAGATTAAGTGAGTAGATAATCAATCATAATGCACTTAATTCTCGCTCTAAATGAAAACGACATCTACACATGTATTGAAACCGAGGGTTCTAATGAGAATTCTAGATGGAGCTGTAATTCTTTTATTCGTAAATTATGCTCCGCCATTTAATTTTCCACTTGAATAACGAAAGTCCAACCCCAGCCAATTTATCTAACTACGAATGTTGCCAAATTTACATGGCAAGTTTAAATGCTAAGCAAACGTATTATTTGAATAAACGGATAATCTCAATATTTCCTTAAAATAGTAAAACACTTTCCAGGGCCGGTTTAGCCGCATACGCCGCTGGAAGCAGATGTTTCATTGCCCCTGGTAACCTCAAGAATCCGTTTGTCAAGATTGCGTTTCTGAGGGCCCAACGGTTTGAATTAAATCTTAGAATTGCAATAAGCCTAAAAAAAATTCGTTGGCAGTAATTTTTAGTTTCCTGATAATATCCTGAAAGTTGAAAAAACTAAATTGTGAACGGAACATGAATTTATTAGTATTTAAAAACAAAAACTTTATATAGGTAATATTTATATAATAAACAAACAAAAATATAATTCTATAACAAAAATAAAATCTAAAATACCTCAGTGAAAATATACTTATAAGAAAAACATAACAAATAAATTCTTATATTTATGCATCTAAATGAAATGCTTAAATTAATGCTTAAATCGGAATCTCAATAAAAAGACGCTATCAGTAACATTGTTTTGACGAACTCCAAAGAAATTTATGATAAATTAGAAATTGCTAATAATTTTAATGAATACTTCACCGAAATAGGTGAAATATTAGCTAGTAAAATACAAGTTACAAACAATAACTATAGTTCGGAACCTAAAAGAAATTGTGTTTCACAGATATCCATATTATTGACTCCAACTAGTCGTGAAGAATTACATATCATTAATTTAAAAAATGGAAAAACACCGGCGTAGACCAAATTAGTAACTAAATTTGGAAAACATTTTATTATATATCACCTCACTTACATAATAAATCAATGTCTACAAACAGGACAGGTACCATCTCACTTTAAAACTGCGATCATAGGTTTTATGACCGCAGTTTTAAAGTTTTAAAAATGGTGAAAAAACAAAAATGTCAAATTATAGACCCATATCGCTGGTTTCTGCATTAACCAAAATATTTGAAGAGATTATAAAGTTGAGATTATGTAACTATATAGATGAGAACAAACTACTTAATGATATGCAATTTGGTTTTCGTGAAAACAAATCTACTCAAGATGCAATAACTAATCTAACTTCTAAATTATATATTGCACTTGATCGCAGTAAACCAGCGCTATGTGTCTTCGTAGACCTAGCTAAGGCTTTCGACAAGGTAAGTCATAAACTTCTGTTAAAAAATTAGAAAACTTTGGAATTCGCGGAAATGCCTTAGACCTATTTCGTAACTATCTAACGAATAGGAAACAAAAGGTTGTAATTGACGGTGTTGATAGTGACGAAAGAACTATGACTTGTGGGGTACCACAGGGTACAGTTCTAGGCCCTGTCCTGTTTACAATATACATTAATGACTTACTTGCCTTACCTTCAGAAGGCAATATCATATCTTACCCAGATGATACTGCAATATTCTTCGAAGGTGTAAACTGGCAGGATCTACGATCTTCTGCATCGACGGACCTGAAATGGTTTGATAATAACTTGCTTACATTAAATTGGGATAAAACTAAATACTTGGCATTTACATCATATAAAAATAACGTACCTGATTTTAGTACAATACCACTGGATGACCGTGAAATCTTTTCCACCACAAGTATTAAATACTTAGGGATTATGATTGATTGTCATCTAAGGTGGGATACTCAGATCAGCAGTATTATAAGAAAACTCCGACATTTAATATACAAATTCAAAATAGTAAAAGCGTTTTTGAATTTAAAACAATTGAAAATAATGTATTATGCTCTTGTTGAATCGATATTTCAATATGGTATAATAGCATGGGGAGGTGTAAGGAAAATATATTCAAAGCCGTTAGAAACTTTGCATAAAAAATTATAAAGATAATCTTAAATAAAAACATCAGATTTTGTACCGATCAACTATACCGTGAGTCAGAAATATTGGATTTAAGACAGATCTACGCTAAAGTTCAACTAATGTATCTCTATAAAAACAAGCATTTTTTACAACCTATAGATCACGTTTATTGCACTCGACAAAAAACAAATGAAATTCTTCAAATTAGATGTAACAAAAATAGATACAGGTAAAAGACATTTTGTTCATATTGGACAGAGATTGTATAATCATTTGCTTTCTAACATTAAAAATTGCGTAAATATATTTATTCTTAAGAAATTGGTTAAGAAATGGTTGAGAGAGAACGAAAGATCTCTTATTGAAAGAGTGATAGAATTAACATAACACCAAATTTTGTAAAACTACTACCTTTTCTTTTCTTTTCCTTTTTTCCTTTTCTCTTTCCTCTTTCTTCTTCTTTTTTTCTTTTTTGATTACTAGTAAATTTTTCTGAATTGTATTTAGATGTATCCATCCATTCGCAAGTTTTTTAACTTAAAATGGATGTAAATCTATTTTTATTTTGTAAATTAATACTATAATTAAGGCTATTATAATTAAAACTTCTTACTCCCTGTAATTTAATTTATAAAATAAATATTATTATTATTATTATATTAAAATAACTTTATGTCTCGCTTTCGCACTAGAGAAACGAGAGATTAAATTATTTAATAAGTCTCACTCAATTGCAAATAGACCGAAATAATTGTCATTTCTGGTGATGCTAACTTTATATGTGAAACCCGTGTCGGGTTTTATATAATTTGAATGAAATATTGAGATTATCCATTTATTCAAATAATACGCTTAGTTTTAGCATTTAAACTTGCCATGTAAATTTGGCAACATTCATAGTTAGATAAACAGGCTGGGGTTCGACTTTCGTCATTCAAGTGGAAAATTAAAAGGCGGAGCATAATTTATGAATAAAAGAATGACAAAACTGTATTACATCTCCACTAACACCAACAAAACCAAGCTCGCTTAAACCAGAATATCAGATTATGGATGAAACCAAGAAAACGAAGAAAACTTGATATACGAAATAACTAATATAAAAAATATATTTGGCATTCTTATTACAAAATAATACATTTCACTGCGTTTTCGACTTTCTCGCGGAGAATCTCGTTTTGACAAACCAAAGAAGCTTACTGGCAACGAAAACGAAAACATATACTAAACTAATGGTGACAGAAGCAACAAATGCAATAACATCTAGTAAGTAGTACTGATACAGAGGCACATCTGCGGCCGGATTTCTAAGTTGCTTGGCCCCTTTGTTTCTGATAGCGTACTCGGTCCACCAAATGGACTTTTCCAAACCCGTCATGGGCTGATCCTGGATGAGCTGAGCCAGCCTAGACACCGATTCCTTGTAACTGTAATATAAGAAGCGATTATTAACCTTGGAATGACTCGACTTGAATTATTACGCCCTTACTTGGAATTGGTGATCACTTCCAAAATGGCCTTCTTAAATTCGTCCTTCTGCAGCACAGGTTTGTGGTTCACGAACTTTCCGAAGCCCTTGTTTTCCACGATTCTCGCGTTCTTCAGTTGGTCTCCATAGAATGGGATCACCACCATGGGGACTCTGGTGAAGATGGATTCCTCGAGCGATAGCAATCCACCCTGGCCGATGAAGAGTTTTATATTGGGATGCCCTAAAAGTTTCGTATAATTGCCGTAAAATTTAAATCTGATTCGGAATTAGTTTGCATGCTCACAGCACGACTAATGCATTTGCCTAGTATTTTTTTGCTAGTAGCTTCGCAGTAATATAAAAACTCTTTTAAACCTCTTATTTAAAACCTAAAATTAACAATATTGTAAAAAATAAATAAATATAGCGCATACAGACAATGTGGCAAATAAAATTCAAAAATAATATGTCAGCCACGATTTCCATCTCTTTAATCAACCATGTGTTAAAGAATAGTGTGGAAACAAATTTTAATTAAGTTTATTTAATGGTATACAAAACAAAACTTGTTTACAAAAATAAATGTAAAATAAATTCAGACGGCAAAGTAAAAATATAAATTTTTTTAAACTGGAAAATCCTCAGTTTGTTTTAGCATCCCTCCTAAATATCATCCTCTTCACGTGCCATCGGTCAGAGTTAAGAGGTGACTTTAATAAAAAGTTAGTTGTGGAATATTTCTCGAATCCTTCCCATACTGTTGAATCAGCAGTTTATCAATACCAATTTTGCCATTCTTCAATTAATGAATGAATGTCAACATAAATTTTTCTAGATAGCTTTTTACGTCTGATTGCTTTTTACGTCATTTTCCAAGTGTCGATCAGCGAGTTTTGCAAATAACGGCTTAATTCGACGAGTCCCAGTTTGATTATTAATATATTGAAATGTCAAGAAGGCACAGGGGCGACCGCCGTCTCCCGATCACCCGGTATATAAGAGTTTAAGGTATTTTGTGATAGAAGATACCAAAAAAAATGAAATGAATTACTTACTTAAAATATCCTGCTGTGGGGCCCATTTTATCAATTTGGTGTTATTGGGTTTCCCGGGTAAATCGTCGGCCTCGAATTTCCACAAGACCTTGTACGGTAGCTCCTTTAATGTATCCACAATATTTATCATCGTCTGCCCCTTTAAGTCTTTACTTTTAACGTTTCCACCCAAACTGAAATAAATGAAGCCCTCCTTCGCGTCGTCCAGAAAGTCTTTCAGCTCCTGAAAGATGACGGCGGTATTGGAAAAAGGCAACTCATGGCACGAGCGTACAAAATTACAAAATAAATAATACAATAATAATATTAATAATAATAATGGAATTATTTCCTCTGACGCGTTACAATGTAATGATACAACGTCAGTTAAGATACATAGTTATACATACTAAGTACTATAATACAATACGATCTATTAGAATTTGAATGCAAGGTACTTATAAAGTGGGTAAAAAAAATAAAAATTTCAGCTGAAGTACTTTTGTAGATTACAAAATGAATAAGGCAATGGTGGGAACTTCTTAACATTACCCTTAAAAAGTTTTACATCTGTCTAATATTATGGAACATGGCTAAAGATTTTTGGAACCATGTAAAGGTTATAATTTCAACCACCCTGTATGTGTTTACTCATATTGTTGATTGTCTACTTTTATGATGATTAATGTAATTCGAGAATGGTTTTCCGCTTCATAATTTGATCCGAAAAAAATATTTTTTTAATTAATTTAACTTTCTATACAGGGTGAGTTTTTAGTGCGTATATGATCTGTAGCGCCTTTGCTATTTATTAGAGAAAAATGTGTGTGATCCCAGGTTGTTGGTATCCTTTTTTGGCGTTTTTTAAAAATATCGGTGAATTTACAGGGTGATACATATCTACTGGACAGCAACTAACTTTCTTATTTTAAATGGAACACCCTATATATTTTTTGAAATTCGGAGAGCGCAATCTTTTGAGTCAAAAACATACTTCGCACCCTAGGCTAAACCTTCAGGTTTCGGAGATATTTACCCTTTTAAGAAAAAAGTGACGGAAAGGTCTGGAAGTAGCTTTATAACGTTTTTCGCATGGTATGTCTAAATTTAATTTTTGGCACAGCGTAAGAACATAGAGTGGTCTAAGTTCTGCAATTAAAATATAATCGAAAATAATATACGAAGTGTTACATTTTCCCTGCCACATTTAGCTAATTGAAAACTGCGAAAACTTTTTTTTCAAATGGGTGTTCCATTTGAAAAGTTTTTTGTGTATTTTGATGCCTGTATTTTTTGATGCCCAGTCATGTAAAATTAAATTATCTTCCTTCTGGTATGGCCATTGCAGGGGCTAAAGTTAGCAGTTTGTGAGATATTTGCAATTTTCTTTCCAGCGAACAGATTTACCAGAATTTTGCTTAAAAATTACATATAAAATTAGCCTTGTACTCAGAGAATTAACTTTTATCAAAAAAGATGCATTAATATATTTGAGATGGGTACTCAAGGATCTCGAACAACACACGAGTGTTGTTCGAGATGTTCCATTTAAAATAAGAAAGTTAGTTGCTGTCCAGGAGATATAGAACACCCTGTACATTCATCGATATTTTTAAAAAACGCCAAAAAAGGATACCAACAACCTGGGATAACACACATTTTTCTCTGATAAATAGCAAATACGCACTAAAAACCCACCCTGTATATTAAAAAATGGCGAATGCACGGGTCACAACGGTCACCCCTTTTTCAATAAAAAAATATTTGTTAAAAGTGATTTATGGAGTTCTGTGGTACCAAACATACAAAAAACATACAGTCGAATTGAGAACCTCCTTCTTTTTTGAAGTCGGTTATAAAACGACCAATTAATATGCATTGCATACATTTAAGTAATTTTTTAACATTTCAATCAGAATTAATCAAGTTGTAAACATCGTTTAGTGAGGTCAAGTTCACAAAATATTCTCGCGTGCAAAATTGAGAGATCCATGTCCAATTATAGCGGCGTTTTTAGATTATGCCAATGACATTACGTAAAAAAATAGCAAATGCCGAAGGATGAGACAAGTTTACCTAATCGTATCTTAAGTAATCTTTGCTGATGTTAAAGGTCAAGTAAAGTTAAAGGTCTGGCATTATATTTTGTTATAATATAAATTATGTCAATGACTCGAATGCTATCACGAAAATATTTGATAATCGAATATTATATTAAATATAATCAATAATCATAAGTGAAGCGGATATTTCTGGAATAATTTGGTTTTGTAGTTTGCATAGAGCCGAATATTATAATAAGAGACTATTTCCCCCACATAACGAAAAGTAGGCCTAGCCGTAATATTTTGCGTTGCCAGTGATTTTTTTGACGTGAAAATTTAGTTGAAAAAAAAATGAAATTTAGAAAAAATGTGAAATGCCAAAAAAATTATGAGGAAAAAAATACTTTCATTGAATTTTACGCCATTATCAGTCAGCCATTTTGAATTTTTTGTCTTCAAATTCGTAATTAGTGACCTCGAAAACCCCCGAATATTAAATTTGGACGATATTTTATTAATTTTGGAGCAATTATTAATTTTTTTTAAACGTATGCAAATGATACACTTTTGGATGCGTTTAATGGCTAAAATCAGTCCATAAAGGGTCTTAAATACCCCAATATATAACTTAAAGCTGTATAATACTAAAACAAACCATTTTTCTTAAATTTTTATGAACATTAAATGAATATCTTTGAAAACCCATTGAAAAATGCACAAAAACAGCAAAAAATGCACTACTTTTTACATAATTACGCATTTTTACGCCTACGGATTTTTCAAGTGTTTATTTTATTAGTGGGATAAATGCATTATTAACATACGAATCCGATGAGCTGCCAGTAACAGTATGTCTATTTTAATAACCTTAATCCATATGAGTCACCCAGTAAGATAATTTAAGTTAATAGGGGAGGTGAGAACCACCATGCACTAGGGTATGTCTATACTTCCATCATTACTAAAAACCAATATAAGACATTCACTGTAATAGGCCCTCGAAAAATTGAGACAGTTTTTGTCTCCTTCTAGTATATCTATTTCCCATTTAGGAAAGAGAGAAAGAAGGTTTTGATCCGTCGCGTTGTCGATTCTTTCTATATATTAATTTCCATGAAACAGGTGTTAGGCAGGTAGTTTGCCGCGATAGTGTATAATGAGATTAGGATATATTTTTTAATCTGTTTTAAAATAATGTAAATCAAGTTAATAATGATACATTATTCATTCATTCATTTAGAGGCATTCTATGCAATAAAATCTTTTAGATATAAAACTTCTTGAAAATCACCTTTTTTTATTAATTCCAAGTGCCAACGGCCATTGGAAGTTAAATGGACCCATTGGAGTTAAATTAGTACCTATGTGCCTATGTGCAATTTTCTTGAAGAAAATGTAGCGCCTATAATATTCTGTCACGGGACTTTTGTTTAAAACAAATGACCGGGGCGTTACTGAACTCAAGCAGTTTCTGAGATTCCGTACATTTTCATTCGCTGATTTCTCGATAATTTTTAATCCACTTATTATAAGTATTTCCACAGAAAAGTGCATTATATATTTATTTTGTGTATTTTGTTGACCGCTAGGTCAAAACAACTAAGGGGATACGTATGAGTGAAAATAATGTATACAGATTATACAATTTCAACAAAAGATACAATAACTTCGTTACCTACGATACAGACTATCATTTAACACATTTTCCAGCAATAGACATACTTACTTTCGGCAACGGTTGTAGGGGTTTCAAATGGTTACCCCCGCCCACGCTGATGGTGGTGGGCCCGAGAGCCCTGGGTCCCTTCAGGAGAGGCGAAACGTTGAGTAACATCAAATCTATTTCCCCAATCAAACCCTCTACGGTAACGCGAGTCACGTTACTGAAGAATTTGTCGACGATTCGCTGCTTCCTAGGAAGAAACGTGAAATACTCGAAATAGTTCGACTTCCAGTAGAATAATGTACTGATAAGGCGTTCTGGAAAGTTGAATTTTCCTACGAATGGTATGTTTATATCGGAATGGATGACCGGGTGCGCGGGGTTGCCCAAATACTGGTACATTTGCACTGTGGAGTCTATCGTTGCTAGTATAACGGTCGGGCAGTTGTAGATTTTCCCAAAAGCCAGTAGTTCCGGATAGAACACTTCTACCATTACCACGTCGAAGTTGAATTTGTCGCGATTGTTTATCAGCTCCTGCAACTCCGGCTGCATCAGCTGATCCTCGCAAACATCCGACAGTAAATGCAAGAAGTAGTCCCAGATATTCCATAAACCCAGCCCTTCCTGGGCGGCTTCTGAGAAGCCATACGTATCACTCCATATCTTGTACGACCTTTTCATATTAATCTCCCTTAAGTTGGGTAAGCTCGGGTCGTTCCTTACATCTGTAGTTACCAGTGTGACATGATGGCCTCGCAAAGAAAGCTCTTTCCACAGTTCCCTAAATGCCACTTGATGACTGAAAGAAGGTGTCGGCACAATCGCTAAGATATTCGCGCCATGGCAAACTTTCACTAACAGTATAACAGCCAGCCCGATTTTAAACATCTCGGACGGTTCAAGAACACTGCGAAATAATTTTTTACCGGACCGCTGTGCGAAATTATAGATAACACTGTAGGGGTCACACGTCAGGTTGGGAAGGAATATGTCTATGGCCGCTTCTAACGTGTTTAGGACAAAACATATGTACTGATAGGGTCTCGTAGAGCTCTATTATTTTAGGACAATGTTTTCTTAAGATTCCTACCGCTTCGCGGGAAGGGAAGGGAAGAGGATTTCGTAGAACTCTAAACTAGTTTGACGTAACGGCTTGATAATTAATCCGGATTTGATACACGATCGTGCAACGTGATATTTTTATTTACATTTACCAGAATGCAATAAGAAATATATAAGTAATATTATGTAATTGATGGAGTAGGTATGGATTGATTATAACCTTGATGATATGGATAGTATGATTACGTATAAAAATTAAGACATTAAGTGTGAATAAAAGTCTTTTTCTGATTTTGACATGTGAAGTGACACTTTTCAGAATCCTTTGACGTTAGGAAACGTCTTACTTTTCACAACCAGTTATGAAAAGTAAAATAGTACGCAACTGGTTTTGTAAAGTTGATTTCATAATAGGTTCTTTATACCTCACAAGCTATAAAAGTGACGAGCTGTCACACCCTTACAACCTACTCATAAAAGAATTATTGTGCATACAATAATATATTATAGGCCAAGATGTTAGCCATTTTTCCATTTATTTTTATAGTTACATAGACCCAAGGCCGGATATGCCAGTAGTATATCTCTTTTTGGAATAACGCGCCCATCTGTGTTTAGTTAAAACAGTCGCAAACGTTCGCAAACCCGCCCATGCAAGGTTTGCGGGAATTTCGTGCGTGTTCTGTAATCTGTAACGGTCATTCGCGATAAAGTAGTGCGTTGGTTGAGATATTCGCGTGTGTGTTTATTTATATATATATATATATATATATATATATATATATATATATATATATATATATATATATATATATATATATATATATATATATATATATATATATAAAGCTACTAAAGCTAATATATATATATATATATATAAAGCTACTAAAGCTAATATATATATATATATATATATATATATATATATATATATATATATATATATATATATATATATATATATATATATATATATATATAGTGCTGTTTTAATGTGATTGTGATACAATATAATATCGGCGAATGATAAAAAATATTCCAAAACGTAGGCACTATCGATCGGTAGATGAGAAAAAAATTATTTACCGAGTATTTTACTGCATTCAGAGACATCACCCTCATCGCGACAAGGATGAATTGATGGATATGTGTTCGGATTATAAAGAAGTATATGCTTGACTTTGAAGTCAAGCATATACACACTTTTAAGAGAAGAAAAGATACATGGAAGTGTACAGCCACCGAAACCAAAAATCGGTCGAAATAAGATTGTAGTGGACGAGGATATATTTATTTTATTTGCTCGTTTTAAAGTTTATTTTTCACGGCTACTTAGCTGTTTTGTACATATTTATTTTTGTTTCTTGTGGGAAATATGGCTACTCGCGAATCACCCACTAAATCATGATAACGCGCTGAAATCAATACTTTATGAGTTGTGTGGAAACTTACATTCAATATCAGCTGTGGTGTTGAAAATATGCATATTAAAAACCTACTTTCAACCCCCTTAGAAAAAAAAATGCCTACGTCTATGAGAAACATTGTGTAGATAAGGGTTGCCGGTAGCTGAACTACACATACTTATTAGAAAGACTGTAGTCTCATAATTTGAAGTCAAGATTGATAATGAGTAATTAAAAATTTATTTTCAGAAATATCGAAATATCAATTAATATAAAATTTTCATAATCAATTTTATGGTTAATAGTTAATATATTTAATAGAAGTTAAGGATAAGATGAGCTTAATTTCAAATTTTCAGCAAAAAAATTGCAATTATTAGATTATTAAATTAAAAAACTATTGTAAAAATCTATCCGCTACTTAACCAAATATAAAATTATTGACATTTGTAGGATTTTGGGAAATTTTGTTTTAAGTCCGAATTGGTTTCACTAAAAATCTTATATCTATGACCTCTATTTAAAAATTGTTCTTTTATGAAGGTAAGCAATTGATAATTTATATAATTGTTCTAAAATTTTGGTATCTTATTTTATAGTCATGACTTATATTCGAATAATATGATAAGGTACCTTAAATTTGCTAACGTTGCTTCTGCTTTTATTTTCACAACTTTGCTCTTGTCCGGCTAATTGTTATTATTTTTCAGCATACACCGTCGATCTGGTTTCTTTGTAACTCATAAATTCTTTTAATCCTCTTCTCCCGTTATTTCTATCTGCAATCTGCTTCTAAATTCCTATCTGCAGCCTCCTTTTCTTATTTTCTACCTGGCATCCGATTTATTTCTGAATTATTATTTTGTTGCTTGGTTTCCCCCCTTTTTGTTTTCCTGATATCTCGATTTCCTTTTTTTATAATAAAGTCTATGCCATATACCATTTTCTATATTATATATGTCAATGACATGCACTTTATCACTTTAGTTATAGAGTTTATTTATGCTTAACATCTTTATACATTCACTATGTCTACTATACCTAGATTTTACATTCCTAATTCTAATTTAATATATAATAACATTTTCTTTTCTATATATGATATATCTTGATAGATATACCTATATAATTTTGCATTCGTAATCAATTCCGATGATGATATTATTTGATACCTACTAAATTGTATTGCACAATACTTTAATGAGAAATCTCTACGCTAAGTCATTTCTAACATCATTATACAATACATCTATCAGTTCATCTATTATACAATACGATTATTTATATATATACTTAGTTATAATATCAACAATTCACACTTTTCTACATCTGATACGTAAGAATTTTTGTATTATATTACGTTTACTGTCCTAACCTATGATTTTAGATGATGGTACCGTGCGATTTTCATGATATAGTCCAAGTCAAACCGAACATTATAAATATAAAATTATATTAATCATAAATAACATAAGTGGTATTAAACACGATGTTCTTGGTTATTTCCGCGTTTACATATTCATTTTGTGTATGTACAAATAGGTCTCGATTCCTTCTAACTTTAGCAATTCTTCGGACGTGTCGAGACCATAAAATTATACAAACTTTCATAAAAATGAACCCTCATGTATTTAACAAAATCTGACCAGATCAGATCACCCCTCAGCAATTAAAAAATGATCTAATGAAGATGCGGGTATGATTATAGGTAGCAAGGAAGATTATAGGTTGAGTTCTATTTGGAAAAATGTCAGTGAATGTGCGGATATGTAAAGAGCAGGAGAATGTCTAGTCTCAGCCGTGAGCTATCTCTCAGAGTGCGGCAACACCCGACAAACTATCGTCTTCATCATTTTTATTGTTGTTAATATCTGTCTGAGACTAACGGAATTCTTTATTTTCCAGGCCGCGTACGTCAGGATCTCCTACAAACTTCGCTACCGATTTGCGGCGGGCTTCGTCAGCAGCGACGAGTCCACGCAAAGGAACCGGCGCCAGTTGCGGGGCCGCCGCCTGCAACGCACGAATTTACTACTGGGCTCGATCGCCATCATCTTCTGCATCAGCTGGCTGCCGCTGAACGTGTTCAATTTGATAGCCGATCTCTCCACCGGCCAGTCGTTCACTTCGCAACCGATGATGGTAAGTACGCGACGTTTCGGAGCCATCGTACACACTTCCTAACGGATGCTTGTTCGCTCCAGGTGTGCTACGCGATCTGCCACATGATGGGCATGTCTTCGGCCTGCTCCAACCCCATCCTGTACGGGTGCCTTAACGAGAACTTCTGGAAGGAGTTCAAAGACATCCTGTGCATCGAGCCGCGCGGCGAGGAAGGCGGCGGGGATTCCCAGAAACTGTCCATCAGGAAGCAGTCCCAGAAGGCGCTGGGGCGCGGCAAGCCGGATCTAGTGACCGGCGCCACGGATTACCAGCCCTGCAACACAGTGAGCACCGACATGACTGTTCTGACGAAGTGCTAGCTATTAAGAAATTTCGCTTCGCGAAATAACGGACACGTGAAAAGTAGGGTGAACAAAGAGAACGTTTAAATATGACGGGTATGTGACTATAATATAATATACATTTATTTAATTTAGTTAGGTAGGCGCGTCGCGTCGGGTAAATTTCCATGAAGAACGAAGACGCTTATTCACGAATTTTCTATTGATGCAAATATATATATAACTAGGATAATTTTGTATGATAACTTGTGGACAATTTTGCCTTACCTCTTATACTTATATTCCTGTACATATATTTTGTATTGGTGTACATTGCACATATTTACGTGTACAAACTATGTAGGGTAAATTTATGTAGTCTTATAAATATATGTCGCACATCGTTGGTATATTCTCGAAACTGCGAAGGATTTAAGCAAACGGCCTAATCTGAACTGCACTGGGTCTTTGGAAAGGTTTTCAAAAGCGTTTATACAGTAATTCATACACAATTAATTGACATCATGTAGAGCGATACCCTTACGGATACCCGAGTTGCAGGTCGCTAATCTGTCACATAGGCATTATAAACTGATGTCTAGTAGCACTGACCACCACCAGAGGGATTTCTTATCTCTCACTACTGACGAGTTGTTCTGCCTAGGCGTTTTTTGTGTTTTTCTTGAAAACGGTCGTTCTCACAGAAAATTTTATACTCACTAAAAATATTCCCTGACATATCCCTTGCTACAAAAATCTCTATACGCGATTTTGATAGGTCCAGTAGTTTTCGAGCTATGGGCAATCAAATGGAGGGGTTGCAAGTAGCTCAACGTGCTCTTAGCATTATCTGGATATAAAGCAATTATATGGTCACAGTACACATGACTACAATTTTATCTGATTTTGCAATGAGTCAGCTAAAGCGTCTTGAGCTTATTTCCACGCTACCCTTGAGGTAGATCTTCCGGCGCGTTAATTCCGTATTTGAACAGCTTTGACCAAAAGAATTTCTGCACATGATTGTGCAACGTAAATCCGCTTTTGCACAGCCGAATCTTTTTCCACATGCGCGCTTACAATTGCAAGTTATTAATGATACAATGGAAGATGCTGGTGCTCTTGTAGTGTAGATATGCGAGATGGTGTTGTTGAGTTTCCTCCAACCCCACAGATCCGATTGTTATCTCTGGCTGTTAAGTGTCTCTGGTCATGTATGCATTTGGAGGTAAGTATGATCGGAGTGATGATGTGCTGAGGCTGATGTTGGAGGAAGCTTGGATAATATATCACTACTGTTTGTTTGACTAACGAATTTATTGAAATAAATACATTTCTTCTCTGCATTTAGTCCGCCTTTCGATGATCTAGCTTTGTAGAGTGCTAGGATGAACAGTTCTCTAGTATTATCAATTTCTACGTAATTAGTCAGCATTGTGAGAAAGTTGTCTAGGTCTCTGTTGTTGTTCAAAACGTGTACCGACCGCTGTTTGCATTTTCCAAAGAACGTAGATGTGTCGCAGCATGAATAAATAAAATTGATTCTTTACATTTGCGAAGGATACTGGACGACTGTAAATCTCTTGAACTGTAAAATTGTTTCTTCATATTATCCTATGCTTCTTCTAAGAAACCTTTATTTTCCGGCTTTATTAAGTGCTGTTAATAAAATCAGAAAGTCACCGTCTTGTCCAATAACGACGACCCGTTCGTTATTTTCAGTTTTTTCCATGGCAATACGAACAATATGGACATCAGCATCTGCTACTGCAACAAATGTACTCATGTTGTCGCTATTCAAATGTTTAGTTAGCTGTAGAATCAAGCGTTCTTTATTCTTCAAATTGTTGAGGAATTTATTTTCTGGTTCCACTAATACCGTGTTCAACAATTCAATTCAACAACACCATAGCGTCTAGTGGTGTTTTTTTCTGGTTAACTGGTTTCCGGTCAAAGTATTAATGAAAATTGCACCAGCACAAAGGACACCTAGGACAAAGGACAAGGATAAATAGACACTTCGTTTCGCTATTTTTATAAATTGACACACTTCGTAAATTTTTGAACAGTCGCCAAAAAGGGGATGAAAGATTCAGAATATGCCAGTGAACTACGTGTATCATGACGTTATTTTCCTTAAAATATGATTTTTTTTCTATTTCCGGTTTTTGCTTCATAACTAGGGTCAAAATATAGTGGCGTCTAAAATTAATTTCATATTTAGACATTACGCGTGATAAAGACATGACTCCCAATTCAATAATAAAAGGATAATACCATACCCAGATCCAGCCAGGCATCCACCCGCAGTAAGCGTCGCGGCAATTGAAAGGGGGGACGCCGGTGTGGGTTCGGGAAGTTTAAAGAGAAACTAAAAAGCACCTTGACAGCTCCTTACGCCCAGGGGCGTATCATCTGTCATTGGTAGATGACATTGTCCAATGGACATCGTGGTAATTTAAAGTGCAGTTGATCTTTTTGGGGGGTTTTAGGTTCTCTGCGGGTAAAAACGCCAAAGAAAAAATCACCATAAAGACAGGTCTGGGAAGGTGAGAAAAATAAGGAAAAAAGAAATATAAAATGACGGTTTTTGTCACTAATTTGGGTTTAAAATGTTATTGAATTTGATAGTTTCTAGCAATGCATTTAAAATAGATGCAAAATACTAGAAAAAGCAAATAAACAAACAGAAAGGATAAATTGGTAAAAAAGTTTTAAAATTATGGTTAAAATATGCGGAAATAGCCCTAAATGGGTTAGGTAAATTTTGGAAATTAATTTGTGTTCGATTATAAAAGGTATGTGTGCTCCGTAATGCGTACAATGTAGAATTTCTGTGCAATTTGGCAATTCTGATCGCCATTGGTACTATGTCGGGGCAAAGGTTGTATAAGCCATGACTCCCGTAGGTCAATTGCTTATTCCAAATTTGTCGCAAACGATTACAGTGGCGCCCGAAATTATTTTCATCGCTAGATATTACGTGTAGTAAATACCAGAAATAGAAAAAAAGTTCACATTTTGAGGAAAATAACGTCATGATACCCTTAGTACAATGGTATACTTCAAATTTGTCGCAGTGGAATACAGTGGCGTCCGAAATTAAACCGGAAATATACTGCATGTTTTTTGTGTTCATTTTGTGTTGTGTTCAACTGGTTCTTCAAAAAAATTGATGAGTTGTAACTTTTGAACGGATGGATGTATCTTTGAAAGCTTTTTTGGTCGGAAGGAGTGTTCCTTCAGCAGCGAGTGTGCATAATTGCATTCATTTGCGATTATTGATATTGATTTTACAGGGTGATTTGTAAAGCTATGATTTTTCTATCAATTTTTTTTATGTATACGAGGTAAACGAGTCATCCTGTATATTTCATTGTAAGGTCATCATATAGCCTCTTATCTTAGTTATGCATAATTTTTTG